>JAECUM010022303.1:0-69825 GCA_016617855.1 Megalonaias nervosa | reverse complement strand
TACTTGTAGTAATTTTAGGCACTTGTTAACTAGCATCTGCTTTGCTGCTTTTTTCTGTATTTTTACAAATAAGAGTCAAGTCAGAAAACAACTTTGACCTTACAAAGTTACAGTGCTTTTCATGAATTCTACAACATAGCATTGTCCCATGTTTCTAACCTACATAATTACATTTCAAAGTTAAATCTTAACTAACATAATACCTAGGCTTTGCTTTCTATGAATTGTATGTTTTCTTGAATATATTTGCCTGATGGTATATGAAAACAGACAATCTAATAAACTGTTACTTCCCAGAGAGCGATGTCTGCCATTATTTCTGTTACTGGTTCACTAACAATTTCAAACTATTTTTAGGACAAAATAGTGTACAAGGGGCAATTAAAATATCCAGATCACCAGTTCTGTTCTTAAAGCACAAATTGCTATTTACCGGTATATACTATTGTTAAAGTTTTGCAACACAAGTTTATATGTTTTTATCATCAAAGGATAAAATGCAGAAATCAGCCAATGATAGTTGGTAATTTCCTCGGGAAAGGGTTAATCATCAATCACTTATCAAAACTATATGCCTGTGAATGTGTTAGAGTTTCTTTGTGAGTGTAACTGATATCAAAATTAGGCCTAGCTACTGATGACTTGATGAATACATTTCGCTACAGCACAACACTAGAACTAACCTGGCTAAGGCGAGGGGGCAGCTCAAAATGTATGGTCAATGTACCTTTAAAAAAATCACAGGACAAAGTCGTTTTCACTTTCCTAGCAGAAGACGACGAAGTTTACATTTTTATTCAGCTTAGTTGCCCACTTCACCTGGCAGCATAACCACTGGAAGATATTAACTGCTTTATATGTTGATGTCTTACTATATACACATATATCTCGTAAGAATAGTATCCCACTGGAAAGGCCACCTGTCTTATACGGCCACTTTCCCGGTGCAGGAGGGTGGCCATATAAGGAGACCACTGTATATAGCAGAACACGTAAAAACTGAACACCCAAACACAATATCTATACTAACACCTGTGAGTGTACCAAATAAAATACACAATATGCAGACATAGAGTGCAAATCAACTTTTTCTTTTTCTTTCCTTTTATATATTGTTTCTTAGAATGAGGGTAAAGGCCATTGTGACTCAAAGTGAGGGAAGTGGGGATCATCAGTCCACTAGGGGCTGGTAATGCTTAAGCGTGCCATTCTGACACCCTCAACATGCCAAGTTATTTCCACTCTAAATGGAACACTTGGTCTTTTACCATAAAGGCCACTTGGTTACTTATTCATGGACACATTTTTGTTTTGCATTTTTCTTCCAAAAACCAATAAAACCATAGGAGAAAAGTCAAGAACTTGGGGTGGTTTGGGGTGTTTCGAAGGTTTGGGGTGTTTCGATGGACCGCATGAGCAACAACCATGAATGTACATAAGGAAATAGACAAATTTTGTTGTTGTTGTATGGTTTAACGCCAATTTTCAGCACAAGATAGGCTATACATGGTGGCCTGTATAATGGTGGAGGAAGAAGCCGGAAAAACCCTAGTCCTACAACATACGACACATCACCTGATATTTTTGTTCAGGGGTGGGTGGGTGATGGGTCTTACTGCCTAACTAAAGGCGCTGTGTAGCGTGTTTTGATGTCAACTAACAGTGTAACAAAAGTCAAATTTTCAGGAATATCACACACAACTGGCAACAAATAACGACGCTTTTCTACAAACTAAAGTTATAATATTTTTGTCAGACTTTACTTACCCTGATGTCTTTCTCCAATAAATTCAAATTCTCACAAAAGAAATGGACCTGTTTCAAGTTTCATTGGCCTACATTTCAGTTGGATGGAAAGTGATGAAAGCCGGGAATGCCGAAAACAGGTTAAGTTGAAATATTATTCTTTAACGTAATGAATAAAAATATATTATGCCTATTGGAACTGTAAGCAACGTTTCATCACTTTCAAGAAACATATCCCCCACATGGACCTACTTTGGCATACCTCGACTACCGTCACATTGCAACAAATGTCAACGGAACATGAAAATGCATCCATTTACTAGTGTCAGATTTTGATTCCACCAGGATAAAGACAGCACAGTAAGTATATTAATTACACATAAATTAGTGGAAGTGTCGATATTGGCTGCCAAGTGTGAGATATTCCTGAAACTTTGACTATTCGTTCCGACGTCAACCGACATCGGAACACGCTATACAAGGCCATTATTTGGATAGTAAGACGTAGCACTAAAACCTAAACAACATATGATACGTCTTACATAGTAGGACTAGGAAAAGCCCAGAAGAACCACCGACCCACGAAAAGCTACTGGCAAGCTTTCTCACAAACCCACATTAGCCGAAACTCGAACCCACGCAGACAGAGATGAGATGGCAGTGATCCGTAACTGTGAGCGTTTAAGACCACTCGGCGCCCCGACAAATTTTGATAGGCTTGGAAAAACTGTTGCTGGCAAAGAATTTGGAGAGCTTTTAACCATTTTGAATAAATCAAGCAGATAGAGTTGAACACTCTATGACGATTTAAATAGTTTCTGGCAATTTTATCATATTAGCGTTACAATTCACGTTAAGGGCACGAACTATGGCAGGTCGAGGATACCGTGTTTAACCAAACTGCTCTGGGCGATTGCTCACCACCACCCTCAACAAATTCCCCCTTTAAAAAAGTCTGAATATAACGGGAAAATTATATTTGATTTTCTTTTGATGGCACTTACGCGAAACGAAGTTCTGGTCTCCATTCTTCTTGCGAACCTGACAGTCCCAACAATCCTTGACTCATTTTGCCCAGTTAAGTTCAGTTATCATTCCCGCCAAATGACTATTAATATTTTTAATGAGGAGATTGATGAAAGGGGGGTAACTTGCATAGATGCATGAAATGTCCTTGCTATTAAGGACAGACTCGTAAAAATCCAGAATAAATATACTTTGTAAGTTATACAATATATTTTTTTCTTGACCCATGCCATATTTCCGATGAAGTATAGGGTGCCGTAACGAAACATCTCATATAGTGAGTAATAATCCGCGGTGCTATTATATATATATATATATATATATATATATATATATAAGGCTACAAGGCTGGGCGTTACAGCAGCAGTTGGCTGCTGCTGGTTGCTGCTGCTGCTGGCTGCTGCTGCTGGCTGCTGGTTGCTACAAGGGCGTGTGTGTGTGTGTGTGTGTGTGTGTGTGTGTGTGTGTGTGTGATTTAGCCTTTTAGGAACCAAGGTAAACACTATTAAATACATAGTCTAGAAAGGCGAGAGCAGACTGGGTGCATTACGATGATACTGGGTATGTGTGTGTGTGGTTATGTAATGACAAACTGGGCTGGTTCTCTAGATTTCCTGTGTTTAATATGAATAGTGCAATCATACAGATATAACAACCACATGCTCCAAAGAATAGGAGAAAAATCAGCAACAGCCAATTGTATCATCAATGGGCGGACATACCTTGCCATTCTTTTAATACAGCGGATTAACAGGGTATCAGGTATGTTTATATTTTACTTGGAGAGCACTGATGACGATGATGCAAAAGCTCTCAAAGGAATAAAGTATGAACGTAACTGATATTCTGCTTTGCAAATTTATTTCTATACATGAACCGGCACATGCACATATTGACATATTAACTATTCATGCGCTCTCCATGTCATGGGGGGGGGGAGGGGCTACGAGTTTGTTCTCTAGGTTTCGCTTTTTTAAAAATTCTAGTTCTTTCATTTCAATATTGCAGTGTTATTAATATGTATCTAACTCTGTTTAGAGTAAATTCAATACTAGGACTAATAATCGTCAAAAATCAAATGATGTTTATTCATATTTAAGAGGATCGTTACGAGATGACCACCAAGATAAAATTTGTTTTGCTTTTTTGTTTTTTTTTGTTTTTTTTTCTTCCTCTGAATAACGGTTATAATATCTTGTATCTAATTACCTTTCTTTAATATCTTAGTCCTAAGAAGCTACTGGTTATTAATAGTATACAGTATCTACTAAGTTTTTTTGTTTTGTTTTTTTTTTATAAAGTGGGATGCTTTAAAAAAAAAACATCCTAGCACAATGATACTCAGAAAGAAACGATTAATGGTTTATGTTTCCATTATTTTGCTCGCACACATACACACGCTTAACTAAATCTATCTGTTAATATTTGAAGCAATAAATTCCGTATTATATCAACTTAATACATATGATAATTAAACTGAAATAGCAATAATTGCAATCATAATCTCGCAGCTAACAAATGGATAGATGAGAAATTCATTAACTTCTGACTCATAGTTCGTACACATCTTATTTGAATCCAGTGGAGTGTGCTGAAGGTGAGCTTACCTCATCATTACCCTAAAGACGTTCAAGACATGTCATCAACACAATCGACGGCCATTGTCCGGGAAACCACTGTGCGGCCGTTTTCAAAATAGAGAGAAATTTTCTTTTGTAATAAAAATTATTCCTATCTTTCACGATATGTAAAATAATATTATTAAAATTTTAATTTTTTTTTTTTCACAATTTGTAAAATATTTCTTGCAATGTTTAAATTTGTCCAGACATTGTTCAGTCATCAACACAATCTTCGCAAAATTCAATAGTGTTGATTCTTTTATTTGTTAACAATTAATTCACATTTAAAATTATTTTACAACTTATACAAATGTTTTGTTTTGTTTTATAATTTTTAAACTTTTTGCATAAGTTTCTTTTTAATCTTCAATAAATTCCATATCAGTTTGGAATTTCAGTATTACTTTTAGTCTCGACTTATATTTCGACTTTCTTTAGCCTTCGCTAAAGTCCAAATCACTTTTGGAATTCGGTATTATTTTGAGTGTAGCCTAAATTATTTACATTTTTTCAAGATTTGTTTTCTGCAGTAAATTTCTTTTAAAATTTTCCTAACATTTTGGTCTCCATTAGGGTCGGGTACAGTTTAGAAATTTTAGTGAAATAATAAGAACTACACGCAGCATGTTCAATAGTATATGTGGGGTATTCGTCAGTATACATCTTGTGTTGATGGTATAATGTAGGGTGTTGGATTGTAGGTGACTGGATGTTAGTCCTACTCACGGCGCGTTGGATTGTTTATGCGGGTATTGGTTAGTACATACGTGTTGGATAATCAAGGAGGGGTATTGGTCAGTACATACGACGTGTTGATGGTATAATGTGGGGTGCTGGATAGTAGGTAACTGGGTGTTAATCTCTGCTCACGGAGTGTTGAATTGTTTATGTGGGTATTGGTCAGGACACAGGTGTTGGATAAAACACTAGGGGTATTAGCCAGTACACAAGTTGATGGTATAATGAGGGGTGCTGGATAGTAGATGGCCAGATGTAGGTCACTCCACATGGCGTGTTGGATAGTATGTGTGGTCTATTGGCCAATGGTATTGGTTAAGTTAGAGAGTTGAACTTTCCAGTTATACCATATTTGAGAATGGTTGTTTGATATTTTAGCGTCCACTTTGGTCGAGGGTATGATATTGTCGCTTTATGACACGGGATGTATAAGGTATGACTGCTGTATTTCAGCTCTGAGTGACATTAAGTCTCAGTTCACCTTGGTAGTATCATAACGTCTACGCCTGACCCTGTTGTAAGATTTACATTCACTATACCAAAAATATACTGGCAAATCCTACACAGAGTGCGAGTGAACCATTACGAAATTTCAGCTACCATACCCTATTCATCTTCGCTAGCCAAGGTTCCAAAATGTTAACCCTATCTACACCTTGGCGGATCGAGCACATATTTAAGCATTTTGTCCTAGCGACATCTATTGGGTTTCATGAGTTGCCTCCCTTAGTATATAATGCCAGCTAACCAATAACGTGTACATCAACCGAAAATGGTGGATGCAATTGGCTTTAGTTTAACACTGAAAGTATGACTACGTACCGGAGAGAAGAATTTGCAAGTGTATTTGAATGAAAGGTATTTGTACAAACACGGACCGGCAGTGGAAAATTGCTCACTAATGAGTCCATTCAAGTTGTGTGCTCCCCTTGTCTCGATCATATAGGAAAAGTGTTCAAATTTGAAAATTTTTATTTTGATTCGATGCGGTAGCCTGCCGCCGCATCCAATGAAATTCACAGACCCGAAGCACAGAAATATCTGTTCGATTCGCCAAGGTGTAGATAGGGTTAAAATATCAGAACCGTGGCTAGCGAAGATGTACCCTACTTTTCTGTCTCGTATTCTAAGATACTGTCACAGTTTCTACCACTTAATATGTGCAAGTTCAAATAATTTTGGATCATATTTTCAAAATGGTACAATAAAAAAACTGAGTTGACAGAAATGGTATACTTTTATGTAGATGTGGTTATCTCGGTTCTGACGATTTGCCACTTGATCGCCGTCATTCTTGGCCAATATTTTTGCCACATACTTGTATACATCAGAATGTTTTTAAAATAATTTCTTGGTGACATTCTATCAATGAAGTCGAGAAAAAGCAGTCACAGTGTCCGTCAGTCAGTCTGATTAAAATTTGTGTGTTCAGTTTTCTTTTCAAATCTCGTTATATCCCGTTTGCGTCACTGGCTTAACATAATTTGCTTTCAACTGTTACGTCTGTGTATGTGTGTGTAGTTCCAGGGAGGGGTGTCAAAATAATTGTTTTAAAGTAAGCATGGTCAAAAAAATCAGTACGCTAAAATTATCTAAATTTAGGTTAGTTGCCAGTAACAATAATAGTGGCATTGTTGCAGGCAAGATGATAAATTTACACATTTTCTTTAATATTTGTCTATTAGTTATATTAGTTCGATCGCCAAGGGGCTACAGAAAACACATTTTTCGTATTGTTGGTACGCTTCATTAGATACATAAGCATACATGCCTTGATTTTATTTCGTAAATGATACTTTTATGGCACTAGCGGACACTATATTTTTTTTTTTGTTTCGACTGGTAATAATTTAGTCTTAAGATAAACAAAGTGCAAATGCACTGTGATATGCGAGTTTGAAGTAATATAATATGCAAAAAATTCTACAATCTGCCCCTTTGAATTACAAATTGTAATGGTGGTGGACTCCTTGGTCGTTGTTGGCCCCAGGAATTTTGTCCTTGTTGTCCTACCCTGTCCGCGGCCCTGTGCTAATTACAACTGATTAACGCACAGATGCAGTCCATTCGTGGCTTAAAAACAAAAAAGGGTGTGTGAGTGGAGAGAACAGACTTCTGTGACAGGAAACTGCTTTGGCTCAGTGGTTAAAACGTTGTATTTGTAACCAGAAGGGTGCGAGTTTGATTTCCACATCGTTGTGTGGCATTAATCAAACTAGATAGCACGCCTTTGTTGGGTCAACGTAGGACATAATCGGTATGATTTGCGTTGAGTATATCAATGTTGGGACGTCAACTGCCAACGTTTAAACAAAGCACTAGTACTACCAACGTTGTTCAGTGGTTATAACTCCGACGCTGAAACAATACAAGTTGGACCAACGTTGTTCTGTGGTTGTAATGCCGACATTGGGCTAATATTCTCTCTATATGAAGTAAATCACTTGATGCCCTTTGAAACTAGGTCTTCAACTCGTATGTAACGCCGAGTACTTCGTTTGAATGCACAGTATAGGATCGTGTTTTTTGTTTGTATGGGTGGGGTGGGGGGTCGGTGGCTGAAAATGTACTCCACGGTTAGTGAAATAAATTTTATGAATTTAGGATTTTTATATTCTCATATGTTTGGGAATCATATTCGGCACGGAAATGTAACAAAAATGTTCGTGAAAACCAGACGGCCTGGTTTTATTCAAGCGTAGCATTACCTTGATGATAAAGTTTGATCGTTTACATAATCGTTGCGCAAATAAATCTATGATTATTGTTTTTCGATATTTTATTGTTGCTTCCTTTGACGACGCCAGGGTGCCAAAACCATGAGCGCCAGAGGTCTTGGGGCGCCAAAAATCCCTTTTGGGCCATCATTGTCGCCCCCTGCGCCTTTTACCCTTAGTACGTTCTGACTGGAGGCCCAGATTGGCGAAATGACGTTGACCAAAGTCATTTTGCGCATCGTTCGTCTGTTGGTCAAAGTCCGACAGCTCATCATAAAACTGCTCAAAAATGAAACCCTTTTTTAAAATAATATAAACCCTCACACCAGATTTGTTTAAATGCACAAGCTTTTCAAAGCTATTGAGCAGACATTGAATGGCAAAAGTTGCAAGTGAAACAGGGACCATACATGAAGTCCTTCAAATGTTTCTGGAGCATGGTGAAAATCGAGCATGACCTAGATCTTAATGTAATGCTTCATACCAAATTTATTTTGAATCCTTCAAAAGTTATCAAGTGGAAATGAAATTTGTGATCATTGCGATGGGATGTAATCAGCGTTCAGATTCAGTTAGACTTACAGGGAGACTTACTTTGCGTGCGCAATGATTTCTCATTGTATGTATGTATGTATGTACAGCATCACTACCCTCTCAAAGAACTTGGTAGCTCAGTGGTTAGGGTGCTGTACTCTTGGCTGAAAGAATGAGGTTTCGAATCCTACTATTGGATAAAAGGTTTATTGTAAATCACCAAAGCAAACTTATATGTGTGTTGATGACTGTCTGTATAAATTAGTAAAAAAAAAAATAAATGTAGAATGTGTCTTGCTTGATTATTTTATTCATTATTTATCAGCAATAGAAGAAGTATCAATTGCTCCAACGTTCACAGGGAGAAGTAACAAAATGTAGGAAAGCGCACTTCATCAAGAGCAAGTTTTCTGCAGTAAAATATCCATATGCTTTTTTACAAACAACATCTGTCATGATCATTACCCTCTGAATTGTAATCAGACGTTTTAATCTCACTCATTGCTATATTCAAAATGCTTATTTTTTTGTTACCCTGAGTCAAAATTGTCAAGAATTGGGGGTACCAAAAAAGTTAACTCGGCATTACAATGATAGCATTAAAAAAACATGGGTATTGCTAAAAATAAAAAAATCAATCCCATGAAGACATTCTCATTAAATGAATATGGGTGGGGGGAGTGGGGGTGGGTTGGGTAAAAAACTCATTTGTGTGAAGGACCATACTCTTTTAATGTGAGGTCAAAAAACGAAAATTTGTATTCTGATGCAGACAAATGAAATCAAGTTTAATAAAATAATTAAAAGTTATAAAATTCAAAATACATAAAATATTAAATATATGCATATTTTGTGTCTGTTTTACATTATCTTATATATAAAGACACTCATATGAATTTTCCAATGATTTTATCGACATAAAGTTTAGTACCTGAGGGCCTAGAACAGGACCAGTTGATGAAACAAATTTTGACTGCAAACATGCTTTCTTTCTGTCAAAGAAGTTTGTTGAAAACAGAAAGCGAATACGCTCAAATGAAGTTGACAATCTACATTTGACACTTGAATCAATGAATGAAGAACAAGATTGTATGAATGAAACTTCAATTTAAGCCAAGATAAACCTCTGCCTGAATTTTATTACAGTTATTGAAATAGGCACCTAAATAATTATACAAACAACTGTGTTCACAACAAAATGAAGAATAAACTACATCTACACAACACATGTAATAACAATTCAATAATAGCCACCACTACCAATAATCAGGGGATAGTATTCATCAATGTTTATTCATACTATCAAGGACATAACAGATAGCTCTGGTAGCCTAAATGGTTAGCGCATCTGTCTAGGTTGTGGGAGGTCGCAAGTTCAAACCCTGGCCGAGTCATACCAAAGACTTATAAAAATGGTACAAGCAGCTGTCTAGCTTGGTGCTCAGCATTAAGAGGTTAGTGTTTGGACTGGTTGGCCTGGTGTCAGGATAATGTGACTGGGTGGGACATGATGCTACATATCTGCAGCATGATGCCCCTGTGCTAGACATCACTACAAATTGCAACATTGCAGACATTGTAGCGATATGACTGGAAAATTGTTAAAGCAACATTAAAAATCCAAATCACACATACACACTAACTCACACAAGGACATAGCAGTATATATTGTCCTCTTGTGTATTACATTTAAATAACTTTTCTTGTTTTCAACATCTTAGATTAAACTCATGTTAAGACATTTCCTCAAAACTGGAACCATTAAAAATTTATCTTACATCTAAAGGCACTCCCAAATCTGAAGTTGACATACTTTAGAAAAAGAAACCAATATGCAGGTACTTGTGTCATTTCATTGAAAAAAAATAAACATTTATAAACAGAGGATGCTGGGCATGTAAAATTTATAGTTACTTGTCCCATGGACAAGTGTGCAAAACTGAATTTTTTAGCTCGAAATTATGTCAATGTGTTTCATTTATGTTATTCAAAATACTGAGATACATTTTGATAAATATGCATGATTATGGTTTAAAAAAGAAAGAAAATGCAAAGAAAATCAAAAGTAGATGGGTATAGTGCAGGTAATGGATAAATCCAGTCAACACAAGTAACAGAATAATATATTTATTTATTAATTATTCCATCATGTTTTTGATTTTAAGATATCTCTTAAACAAAAAGCACCTACCAGCAGTCAAATTCACCATAACAATGCATCTAATAGATTTCACATTATGAATTGGCAAGTTATTACATAGACCATATATTATTTAACTTTGGATATAAACCTTTCTCCATATTTAAAAGCATTTTAAATATTTAAGAAACCTGATCATACATATATCCCTGTTGGAATCTGAAAGCAAAAATGAACATTATACTAAATGTACAGGTACTTTCATTTCAATGAGCAACATGGTTTATTTTTGTTTTTTAATACCTAAGCAACTTGTTAGCAACATCCTGACAGCGTAAACTAAAAGTAATTACATTACTAGTATTTACTAACAACTTTCTATACTCTCATCATAATTAAAAATGCAAAATGTTTTAATTTGCCAATCATAATATCGAACACAAAGACTGTATGCTTTTATCATCCATGTTAAAATTTCATTTAAATGCTGACACATTTCCCAAGCCATCTATTTCGTCATAAGCAGTGGAGCCAGGGTAGCTTAGTTGGTAGAGCACTAGACTTTTAATCCAAGGGTCGCAGGTTCAAAACCTGCCCAGGCCTGCACAGGTCAGTTGTTTCAACGTTTCCTTGGGAAAGGTACTTCGCTCCAGATTTTTCTGTATGATATAGCCAATAATGTGATTAAAATGCCATTAAAACCAACAAAATAAAAAATCATCACACGCTCCTGACAAATCCCCAAGTCAGGTAATCAGTTCTATTGCAAAGCAGTTATCATGGAAAATAAAGCCACATGTTTTTGTTTTTTTGTGTCAGACATGCAGGTCTCTAATACTTGTTGTGAAAATAGTTACACTTCATTGCTGAGAGAGTACATGCAGAATTATCTGCCCTGGCTGTTCCAAGTTCTGGCTGAGAAGAGAGCAACTTCATCTTTGCCCCAGGCAATAAAAGTGGGCGAAGTTGGGTGGTTTAATGTCCATTTCACTCGGTCCAAGTCCTGTGTGACATGATGGGACAGATGGTCACTGGTAGCATCATATGCCTTAGCCACAAATACAAAATTCAAAATATAACACCTGCAATCTGGAATCTCTGGAAACTGACATTTAAGCGAAAGCAAAACTTCGCTGAGATTATGTATAAACTACTTTGTCACTGTAATTTTTTTTATAGGAACATCTTAAATTTATATGCAATGGGGCATAGTCATGATTTCTTTAAATGTTTACAACTTTACCAAGGAAAAAATGAAATTTTAAATTCTTACTGAAACATACAAATCATACAATCTACAATGTACACAACTGGACAGTGACAGAGACATATAATCTGTATTCCAAAAGATAACAAGAAACACCACAAAAATTATTTATAATCTAAAACAGTCAATTTACTTCATGTATCTTCATATGACTTCAGGTATATGGGTTTTGATTGCTCAATTTGTTGCTTTTGTTTCTTCTTGAGTTTTGCACTTGTTGGCGCTAGAACATTCTGTGGAATATTTACCTGTCAAAACAATAAAAGCATCCTTTAATGTGAACAATACAAATATTATCTTTCATGCGAACAATACAAATATTATCCAATTAGATAAAATATTTAACTCTATGAAAATACATGTTTGAAATGAATATTACTGTCAATCAGATTTTTATAAAATTTTAAGCTACAAATATACTTTTTATGCCTGAAAATGTATCTACCAAGTATATTTACAGTGCTCATATGAGCAACAGTACAGCAAAGCACAATATTACATTAGTATCAAAATTTTTCATTGCCATGGATGCCAATCACAATTAAAATGTCAATGCTGGAGGGAACCAACAGTAGCAAATAGTGTAACAAAAAGCCAGAGTGGGCCTGATATTATTCACCTGTTTGCATAATTTAAACAGGTGACCATTTCACTTAGTAGGTTAATGTAGCACTGTAAGAACATAACCCCAATGTAAACTATCTTCCGAACTTCATATCACGTTGATTTTGCTATTTCATGATGGAGATTTCTTCCAATGATATCACTAGTTCATAATCAAAGTCATCCAAGATCCTGATGATATAAGCCCATTTATGAAGTTTTATAAAAACTAAATGAGAAATATAGCCAACAGATATAAACAAACTCAGTCAATTAGATGCAAGGTGTCTCGTTAATATGGATGGGCGATTCATGACGGATGCATGTCCATACCATGAGCTCACTGGGCTTAACGGCCAGGTGATATAAAATGATAATGAGGGAAGGTATTGAATAAATCCTTCGTTGAAGACACTAACCTCCTCCATCATCGTCAATTTACAACTGATGCTCAAGGCTCCTCACAGCAATGATTTACCCTCTGCCACTTATATTTTTAACGATATGATAATAACTTGCTGGCTCATCTTTGCTAGTCAGGGTTCCGATACAATAACCCTATGTACACCTTGGTGGATCAGACAGATATATTGGAGATTTGTCCTAGTAACATCTACTGGATTTCATGAGTTGCCTCCATTAGTATGTAATGCCAACTAACCAACAGCATGGTGCACTGTACATCAGCCGAAAAGGGGGGGGGGGGCAATTTACCTAAAACGAACACTTTGGAAGTTTAACATCGAAAGTATGACTTTGTACCAGAGGGAAACCATTAAAAGTGTATTTGAGTGAAAGGTATTTGTGCAAACATGGACTGGCAGTGGAAAATTGCTTATTTATCAGTCCATTCAAGTTGTGTGCTCCCCTTGTCTCGATCATGATGGAACAGTGTTCAAATATGAACAATTTAATTTTGGTTGGATGCAGTGGCTTGCTGCCACATCCAATGAAATTCACAGACCCAAAGCACAAAAATATCTGCTCAATATGCCAAGGTGTTGATAGGGTTATCACACTGGAACCTGGCTAGCAAAGATGTTGCTGGCTAAGATAATGAAATTAGGTCTTTAAAATTCAGTTATCATTCTAGAATCAGGCTTTTTATTAAAAAGATAGTGCAGAGCCCTCTACCTTCATTTTAAGTACTGCATTAACTTTGTTTCAAATGACAGATGAAAACAACATAATTTTACAGTATATCTCCCATGACAATTCCAAAGTACCAGCCTTGCATATTTTCCTATAAGTATGCCAATGGAATATAATTAGAAAGTGTTTTTTAACTAATATTGGCCAGCTCAAATTTTCTAAAATTAGGTAACCGTCTTATCATCAAGAATGGGAATAGCATTGGGAAAAATGGAAGCTATTGATGTACTTTACTATATGTCTCTGTTATGCTATTTTCACTAAGCAGCCATGTAATTTTTTTTTTTTACAGCAAACTTGTCCAATACAACTTTAGCTATGCATAAATTTCCATGAAAATTAAAATGTAGCTCACATAGGGCCTGTACAACAAAACAGTATAATACATCTACTAATACAAAAATATGGTTCTGTTCTACTACAGGTACAGATAGAGAATTTGCAATACATAAGCAGCATAAAGTAAATAGGTTTCTCTTTTGATCTACATTTCATATTTATGTCAGCATAATCTTTATTGCTTCACTATCAGAGATGAATGACCTCACCTGAAATCAGTTTTCAAACTGTTTTCTTTTGAATACATTGTAAAAACTAACATTATGCTCCTTGTGCTAATTATATGTCCACTAATATCAGAGTTTACTTTTGTATACTGCCATGGCATGATATACAGAGCCTGACCAAACCTAATCTGATAAATTTCCAGTCTGCAACTCTGACACTAGAACAACAATGATGAATAAGAGCTGACTGCATTATGCATACAAAACCTCGGCAAAAATTACTTTAAATGGGATATGTTTTGCAGACAAGTGTTTGAATTGCAAACTGAAATGTTAAAGAGAGGATTTAAACCAGATCACTGCATCTGTACAGGGACCAGATCAGACTGCATTATTAAAACAATCAAGGAAATAATTGAATAGGTGGTATTCACAGGTCTGTTTATCTCCAAGGAGAAAATTATCCAGTTGAGTTTATCCTCCTTTTATACCCCCGTCATATCTTTAGAAAATGTTAGTTCAGTTTTTTTTTTTATTATAGGACTTTGTCCCCAGAGCTCTGTGTAAATACTTCTGGCACACCAAAAAGCTTCTAATGCATTTCTTAGACCCTCAGTGTTAAAAAATGCTGTACATCCTGTGGACTCTCAATAATTAACACTGGAGCATCATTTTTCTGAAACTGTAAACTGAGTGAATGTGCAATTTCTTCAATAAGTTACAAGAAAACCCCTCATTGGTGAAAAAGGTAATCAAGAAAATAAAGTGTTCATATTATTTAGTCAGTGAAAAGAAAGTAATTTGAACAAAATCAGATGAGAGTAGTAATCATGGTCAATGACACTGTAATCCATTATATTTTCAATGATCTACTTGGTATGTAATAATTTTATTATGGATTTCCTCACTCCACATCTGGACCTCCAGTTTTCCCATTGTACTCACAATTTCTGAAAATGGAGGGTCCATGACTCCCAATGTGGAAGACCAACAGAAAGCTCTAAGGACTCTATTTAAGTCATATTGGAATGGTGGAATGTTTCTACCACTGTAATTTTGAAATTGTAATGGTTGATCCTTACATATGAAACAAAAATGTTTTACTTACAGGCCTAGGATAGGGAATCCAATAATGTTGAGCTAAAAAAGATACATACAGAGAAGTATCAAAAAATGTATCCAAACGAAACTTATGGAATTATGTTTCATCTTTTCAATTTATAATATAATATTTATCTGAGTCAACTGAGTCTATGAAGTTGTATTTGAAATCTTTTCAATGGCTAGTACAATACCAAAAGTACCTGTATACTTTGTCGCAAGAGTTCCATTCATGACAAGGCTTATCTAAGGTGACATCAACAACTAAGCAATTCAAGAATGATACACGAGTGTGAATGGGGTCATGTAAACAAAGTGTGTAATTCACAGTACACTTGCCCTGTGAAAAGCTATCATGCATGCCCTGGCATTTGATAGGTTCAATGAGGTTTGTAGGTCAGAACAGGACTGTTTTTGTTTATGACTGTTTGAGTTATAGTGAAATAGTAAGATTTAATTGTTTGAGATTATTGTGAATCAGAGATTGTTTATTTGAAATGCAAACTGACACTTTATAATGTCCATACACACTTTGTATTCTATTCTTGTCAGTTATGCTAGTGTTCGTAAGAGCCATTAAGAAGAAAATAGTGATTTACAATTATAAGTTCGCTGGATATAGCCAAGTGGATAATCACTGATTTAAACAGTCAGTACTTTTTTATTATGTGATTATATTCAAGGACTTGAATATTTAACTAATTACATAGGATTATGTGAAACTTTCAAGAACTTCAATAATATTCTTCATCCAAAAGATTACACTGAGGTAATAAGTTTTGGATTAATAATTCTGTCAAATTCAGTGTTTCATGGTAACACATCAGCACTACACAAGCTTCATTTGGAAAACCTTAGAATAGTTTCCAGATTTGTCAGAAATTGATAGTTCAGTATTAGGATTACATTCTAGGAATTCACATACTGTTATTTTTAATTTTTTCACTTTGTTTGAATTTACTTATAAAAATTTTAATTTTGGTAAACTTGATGCTTGTTTGAGTTTTACATGATCTTGATGCTTAGGTTTAAACCCTTAGACATAAAAAACATCAATTTTTTAAAGAATGATACTATTCCTGGAAGTTAAAAAAAAATAAGTTTGGTCACTCAGGAATATCTTGCCATCTCAAAATCTTTTTTTTCCTGTACCTACCTCACAACCAACTGCAGCATATCATTATCCATTTAATCATTAAGTCATTCTGTCTGTCTACTGGTTTCAATCATACGTGTGTGGGTGCTGCATGTATACCTTTGTGTCCAACTTGTGACAAGAATATTTGCTTCTTTCCAAAAATCTTATTTTGCCATTTGATTTTAGAAAACAAGGTCAAAAATTAAAAAAAGTAGTTTCCTTGCTGTGGACAAACAATGTATAAGATACATGCAGACTTAAAAAAATATGTATCTTTATATATTTTGTTAAATCTTCAGTTTTGTCTCATTCATTACCAACCTGACTGCTTAGTTTTTTGTTTCCTGCAGTTCATTGTGCACTCAAAGTCACTTTATTACAATATAAAGCAATTTGATGCCTTGACCAAAGCATTGTTTGAGCATCTGAAATTGTTCAATCATTGCATAAAGCATTTAAATCATCTCATGCACTGACTTAAGCATTGCTTGAGCACCTGATATTGCTTTATCATTGCATAAAGCATTTCAATGATTTGTCAAAGTATATGTTCAAGAACAAATGGCATCTTCAAAATGAAAATGTGATCCTGACTTGCATAAGGAAAACCTATTATGTTCAGGTGTTTATACTGGAAACAACAAAAATCAGAATATACAAGTTTCACATAGACTACATGTTGATGTACATAAATTGCTTGAAGAAATCAACCAACATATCTATTTCTGGCACAAAAGAAATTAACATATCATGTAAACTCCATAGGTACATAAATAATTCAACCCAACTACTTTAAATGAACTAGTGCAATGCATGGATTGGACAAAAAGAACTGAAATAAGTCTCCAGGAATGCACAGTGCACATACAATGACTTCTTAAAACAACTGCATGCATATACCAATGGAAATAAAAAAAAGTTCCAATCACTGCATATTCCAATAGTCACATGTATTCCCAGAAATTTCAATCATTTACTAGTCTTAGAAGAATCATACATATTTATTTCCAAACATGGTTAAAGCATTTGTATAGGATGTGCATGAACTCATTTCAACAACACTGAAATCAAAGTGCTCATACAATGCCAATATAACTGTACATGGAGTTATTTCTGTTTAATGGTACATACATTCTATCAGAAATTGAAAGTTTTAGTAAAGAAAATTGATAGTTATAATGCTAGAATAACTGAGGTGTATGTCTGTATTTTGTCAATGTACTACTGTATACCAGGAAACTATACAAGTCACATCCTTTCAAATGACATCAAAATCCAAGTATTATTTACAGTATTCATTTTTATATTCTGTAATATACGTATACAATAATATTTCACTGAATTAACTCTCTACCTTCAAAAAATGAAATGGTTTTTTCTTTAAAATCTAGATCACACTTGTAGATTTGTTGATGATTGTAGAAGAGAACTAGTCATCCCTGAATTTCTAATGACTTCTTTTTCTAGTTCTTCTGCTTGTTTTTTTTTAATAGTAAGTATTTGACCATCAGAGTATCAGTATGTATAACATGCTACAAAAACATCAGGCTTTAAAGTTTTCTAAATGTTAAAACTGTTTGGCTTTGAAGCTGACATTTCCTTTTTTCCTTCATCTTCCCCAAATTAATCACTGTTTAAGGCCTACAAAACTTAAGTTAATATCCAGTTTCTCTTGCACCAGGCTGTCACCACTGAATTTCTTTTGGTGTGGCCAAGGTTGCATACAGCACTGGATAATTAAGTATCAGAAAAGATATTTATTCTGCCAAGAGGAGGAAAAAAAGGACAAAATAATCTGATACTATAGAAGGCCATTATTAAGCATAAGAAAACTCTGGCAATTCATAAACATATGGAATATCCAAACCTGGTGAACAGATAGCTTACAGGTAATTTTTGAATATACAGGACCCAAATAATAAGGGTAGACAAATAAAGCCAACCTACTGACCCAGTATTTCCAGGAGTAAGTTGGAAACTGCAATCAATTTTGTAAGCTAGGTTTAAGTGTTCCTAAGACTCAGTTATCTCCCCTGTAACTGTGTGCTGAAGTATCCGCTATACCTGACTTGCACAAATTTCAAAACAAAACTTTTAGGTTTATACCACTGCCATCACTGTAGAAGTAATATCTATGTCTCTTCTTGCTAGGCTGGTGAGACAGACACTCTTCAAATTTCTGCACAACTTTTTCATGTTCTTATAATACTGACTAATACATAGTTAATACATTTCCAAATCTGAAATGACAGATAATAGCTATTACCTATCTCAATCCTTGCTTTGGCTTCTCTGATATGCTCACGTATGCAATTTTCATCTGTAATCTGAAGTATATCAACACATAGATTAGCTGAATCAAAGATACATCTTTCACGTTTGAAGTACAAACACTAACAGCATCCATCATATGTAGAGTAGCAGAGTGTCAGAAATATAATCAAGGATCATTTGTATGGATGAGTTTTAGTTTTGACAGAACTTTGAACACATTACTGGCTATATTATGTCGAGGATATTGGAACTAAGTACAGGTGATGCTTGATTTACACCACAGATGTGTTCCTGAGGTCATCATGTAAATCGAAATTTTCCCATGGGATATTCGTACATTAAGGAAGTACTTGGAAAATTATACCTCCAAAATATTTATCCATAACTTTCAAACAATACATATAAAACATATGTGAGCTGTATGCAAGTCAGAGCACATGGCACCAGCAATGGTATATAACGAACACAGTGGCACAAATTAAATGTTATTTCTTCATTAAAAATGGCATTAAAATGAAAGTGCATAAATTGAATTGGCGCATAGTATGTGTCATTTATAGCTTTCCCAAGGACACTGAGGCAGGCAACTCTGGCCGACTTGTCTGGGTACTGAATTGTGACAAATGGATTATGAGTCTGATGTCCTACCAACTTAGCTACCTTGTTAAAACCTTAAAAACATGACAGATACTGGAACCGTCAACTTGTTTTTATGTCATTAGAAAGAACATACAAATTTAGTTTTAAAAATTCTTTTAAATTAGAATTACTGTATATATTTTGTCGAACGTTTGAACTTTTTTAACATTAAAGTCACTTTAAATACTATAAAATGTTCATAATTTCACAAACTTGATAATGTTATCCAGTGTAATTGAGTATACTCTTGCGGGATATCTCCCTTTACTCCATCACACAGGCAGAGTGCATTACACATGGCACACAAAATGGAAGAAATATGTGATGTTTGAAATAGAGTGATAAATGTCTGCTTGAAAGTAACAATTACATCTTATGTAAGTTAGATGTGCAAAGATATCTTCTATTATACTCAGGTTCTGACCTATTCTAAATTGTACCAAATTTTCAATCTCAGAAAATAATTACCCATAATGATTTCAGTCTAGTTTAGAATTATTTAATTATACCTTCTTCTGTCCACACCCCCTGCAGGCATGGGGATGTAGAATAGGCCAGATATACTCTCTGACATATCAAAGAAGCTGCAGTGGGTTAGTAGTTATTATGTTAGACTTGTGACCAAATGGATGCAGGTTTGAATCCTACCATCGGACCAGCATGGATCAGCTACCAAGGAGTCCTTGGGCAAGGTACTTTACTCCTCGGCACTAAATAATCTATTTGTGTTGATGTGTTGCAAAACACCAAAACCTTCATGACATAAGAGGTAACTGATGGAGACAGAAGTCATGGTAGCACAGTGGTTAGTGTAGAGGACTTACAATCATATGGGTGACCATTCAAAACCTACCAACAGATTAGCCTGGGTCCGCTACTGTAGCATGTCCTCGGACAAGGCACTTAACTCTATTTACCTTGGTATTAAAAAGCCAATTTGTGATGCTGTGCCATAACATACTCAGACTGTTGTAATGTGGAAAAAAGGTGAGTGCAGCATAAACTGCATACTATATTTGGGGGGCAGAACAACATAAAATAAATGATAGGGTGCAGTGGTATGCTATGGACTATTGTGCAGGTAAAAATATACTGCATACAGCATGGAAGATATCCACCACTACAATGGCTATGGTTCAAATAAACTGGAAAAGAAACCCTCTGTGACAAAATGATTTGAATGCTGTAAAGTCGAGTTCTGATTCTTTATCATTCTTTTTACATGGAAAACATTCGACAATGCTCTTATCTGAATAAAAGTGGCTTTACTCTAGAAATGTTTAAATGATGATTTTAAAGATGTCAGTGATTGGATTAGCATTTTAAAAAATAAGTAATTTAGACATCTTTGTCATTTATTATTCTCAAAATATTTACTGTTAAAGGTTGAAAGAATTGTTAACATTTTGCATGTCTAAGGAAAATATACAAATGACTCAAATATAAACAATATCATTGAATAAAAAAGTAAAAATATAAATATTTGAAAGCAATGACTAATTTTTTCAGAAATTAAGAAATGAAGCCAATTTTAAAATAATAAATTTCCTTGAAAATAATAACAATTTTAATATATTGGTTTTTATCATTTTTATTTCTATTTTAGGATTTATTTTTTTGCCTTTTTGCAACAATAAGAATAACATCCACATTATGTCATGTTATTTTTAATGCTAGTCAAAACAATAAGAATAACACCCACATTATGTCTTGTTTTTTTAAATGATAGTCAAAATAATAAGAATAACATCCACATTATGTCATGTTATTTTTAATGCTAGTCAAAACAATAAGAATAACATCCACATTGTCATGTTTTTAATGCTAGTCAGAACAATAAGAATAACATCCACATTACGTTCATGTTTTTTTAAATGCTAGTCAAATTGATGACATTGTAAATACCATCAAAATATGAATAAAAAAAATATCCGGTGTTTGGCCATGCTATTCCAACGGCTTTATTGTGCAACATTTGTCAAGTAAAAAAAGTTAGTGTTGTGAATGGTATATTATACACCTGCCCTGTATTTAACTGTTCTCCATACTGTCATGTGTAGGGCATGGTTGACTCTGGAGATCAGGGACAAACAGGTTTGGAAATGACCCTGACCACATGTGGTTTTAAACAAAACTTACTAAGCAGAAAATACTTTTGTTCATATTAGATTTACCCTGACCTCTGACCTTTAGACCCCCAAATCTAGGTTTCTTTCTATCACAACTGCCAGCTATCCACAGTTTGGTTAAGGAACTTGTTTCAACAAACAAAAAACCCTCAAGGTTGTAAAGGGACATTTTTCTTCGAGTCACAATTGTCCAGACCAGCCTGCATCAGAGTCCTAGATGTCCCCTTGTAAATGAACTTAGCTCCCTTTTCCTTGGCACTGTAGTCTAATAAAATGCTAAAGTGCCATCAAAAACCAAACACAACTGGTAGATAGGTAGGTAGATATTCAGAAATATTGATATGGGTTTTTGAAATACAACTGCAGGTTTTCAAACTGTCTGATGCACATTTAAAATATGCATGTACTCTGTAATTTGCTAATAATCTGTAACTGAGAGTGACAGAAGGTAAGGTAAAATAAAGAAAAGTTAAACATGACCAAGAACAGAACAGTGTCATACTCCAACCAAGGAAACTTGTGAATCCACAATTACTGGCATGTCTTTCCATGTTTCAAAGCATCATACTGGTGAGTTTTCTTTCTGACAGATTCAATAAATGTTTGTGGAAACTATTTCAGCTGTTTTGAAGATAAAACCATAATCTAAGTGAAGACATGAAATTGGTTAGTTGTTTTTAAGGATTCAAGCAGTGCAAAAAAGGCATGGTGACCAAAACAAGTCCTGAATCCAAACAAATGGAATAGCCTAAAATGGCCTAAATGGCTGAATTAAGCCTCATAATATCACATTAGACAGACACTATTTTTCAGTAACTGTCCAAAAACGTATTGTTATGATTCAAATTTCTTAAACTAATAATAGAAAAGTGCAAAAACCAGGAAGTTTAGTTAAATTCAACAAATATATTTCTCTAGAATACAAAGTAAAAATTGAAAAAGAACTTTAATACAATATTGTGAATTTAATTCCGAAATAGTTGTAAAAGTTCTATCACAAGTCCAAAAGTATTGAGTATTCCAAATGAATTCCAGTGGTGTTCCAAATGAATTCCAATCTTGAATGTACTGATGTACCAATATCCTTGTGAAGATGTGCTAAGAGTCTTGATGTATCACAATGATATAACTGATGTCTCTAAATGAATTCACAATAATCCAAACATTGTGCTTTAGTCTGAGCACCTTGTATTTCCAATAATAATTTAAATTAAAAAATCCTCTCAAATATTAACTGAAACAACGAAAAGACTCATTCCACTTACTGATATTAAAGATAGGAATGAGTAATTCTAATATAAACAACCGTAATATAAAAACTTAGGACACAATAAGAAGACCAGGATGAGGGGCAAAAATTCATTTCCTGAACATTCTAAGTTGTAAACAAGGTCACGTCTTTCACTTAACTTTTAATAAACTGCATGGCAAAGTTCAGGTAGACCATGTTTTTCCAAGGGAAATACCAATGTCTTGATCTCAAATCCAAGTAAACATAATGACCTAAAAGTAATAATTATCTTAAAATTGAATCTATAATCATGGACAAAAATTAGCTACATAATATGTTGTTTACAAAAAAAAGAGACAGATGGGCCCAAACTCTGACACTCAATTAAGGACAAAGGTAAACTATACAATACAAATTAAATATACAAGTTCATAGTTCAGTCACCATATTTATCAGCATCCTTCGGCATAGCTGAAATGGAGTCAGCATTTAAATTAACTCTATTAAAGCTTTGTTTACTTTCATGATTTATTCATGCACTGACACAATTTAAACACCATTAAAACAATAAAGGGTTTTGTTTATTTGACAAACAATCACAGGTGCTTAAATACACATCCAATAGAATATTTCTTTTTTTAAATCATCACATCACAGAAGGATTAAGAATAAATTATTCAAACTGACTTCAAGCCTGTTTATCTATGTCTAGTGATTGGTTATTCTACAGATCGGTCATGGCTGACCAAAGATACAAAAATGGTGGCATCATGGGGGAAAATGAGGTACATTACTAGGATGCGTTAAATGGCAGAAGGTGTGTTCTTATAGAATTTCACATATATCTGAACTGGAAGCTTGAGTTCCTGAGAGCCATGGATGTAGCACTTCACCCCTACATAATATAAAGGTCATGATGGCTAATTCTACATACTGGAAGGTTACTAGGCTTTCTTTAAAAATAAAACAAAAAAAGAAAGTATGCATTACTTCTCCATATTTCGCAAACTGGCTATTGTCATTGCTTTGGAAGTGACACTAAATATGACAATTCAATAATGAACACATAAAAGGTTCCAATTCTACAAATAAGTATCAAAGTTAGGTCAAAAACAGCTGATTTGTCATTTTATGTCTGACTTAAGTTTTAAACAATAAGAAATAAATAGCATCTGATAAACATACCATGTTTCTATTTCATTTACCCTCCATTTATTGTCTGCAGGTATGTGAACCAAGGCAGCACTACCGACTTACTCTAAGACAAGACCTTGTCAGCATTTTCAAGAACAATGTTTTATATAACAGTTTGATATGCAGTTTTTACATCATTTTTATTTTTATAATTTGCATTTGTCTAATATAACTTGCTGTAAATTTGAGGTTCACTATAGTTAGTGGGCATGGAGTCATTAATGAAACATGCTTTCTGGTCTTTGTCCAATGGACACTGAAACATTTTGGAAGGAACAGTATGCAGCTTAATTAAGCAGGAATTCTAAAACTGTTATCAATGATGAAGTAAAAACATAATAGGCTCAACAGTAAGACAATCAGGAAATTGTTTACGGTCAAAACAATTTCTATAATAAGTAGGAGTAAATATGGTCAATTAGACAACTGAAATTACCATTTTCTGCTAGACTTCGATGGAATTGAGACTTGAGTGCAACACCAGGCTTTTGCTCTGTTAATGAAATTCATGCTGAAATTTTTTTATGTCAATGACCATCACACACTAATATCTGAACTACCATAGTGTAATCTATTAGCATTGCTAAACAATCAACTTGTGTAAGTTTCTGGAACATTATACTCCATCAATTGGAGTAATTTGTGACTACTTGTTACAAAATTAACATATAAGGAAAAATATAGTCTCAAGTTATAAAAGAAAAATAATTAGAAACGAAACAAAGAAGCAAAGGGCTATTCAAAATTTTCATGAACCTTCTTGTTTTTCTTGAAAAGTGTCTTGGCTTCTGTTCTTATATATTCCTGTTCTTGACGGGTATCATCTGCTCTGCCAGAAAGGGATGTCCATTTTCTTGCAAGACGGAAGATACGTCTATACAAGGCCAGAACCTCTTGCTGGAGAGTCATGAATCACATCCTCTGTGGCTGGTTGTTTAAAAATGTCTAAAATAAATTCAAAGATAAATTAACTTTAACTTATTCTCAAGTGTCAGCAAGAAAGTAAAAGCATAATGTTTAGGGGTGAAATGATACACATGTGCTGCATATTGATACAATTCATGATACACAGCATACAATATGATACATTATTGATACACATACCAACTAGATGGTCTTTTCAGCTTTCAAATGTTTGTCAGTGGTAGCTGGTGCCCTTTTATGTGTGTTGACATCCTGGTTGTATTTCCAGTAGTCAAATTACAGACAGACATAGACTTCTGTTCACATACATTCTCATCCTTGACTAGAGAAAAAAATACTTCCAAACACTGTGTCTATTAGTTAAAAGGGATTTAATTCAACCTTTTATGGTCTTCATGCTGTTTGATTTGATGCAGAGTTGCTCTTGGCCATCATGCAATTTGTTTTGCACTGCATGAAAGCCTGAAAAACATCTTACTTCATGTCTTCACATGTCTTCAAAACAGAAGAAATAGTGCAATTTCCTCATGCAAGGAAAATCTTATCTAGAATAAGTCTGAGTGTGGTTGTGGAGATGACTAACAAACAATCCATCACATCGTATTTACATCAGATGCAAAACAACTGCTGCGGCTGCAGGCACTCGTTTCTGACAGTGAAAAAGGAAATTATTGACAAAACCCACTCCTCTTCTACACATTAACAGAAGGTGACTATAACTGATGCAGTTTGGAATCTGCTCCTTTGCCAATTCTGTGCTTTAGTTTTTTTCTCCTTTGGCCCCATCAATCGCTGATAACGTACATCAACATAAAAGGAGATATTCCAAACTTGTTCCCTATATACCACTTAAGTACTTTACAGATCATAGCCACTTTTGCATGAAGCCTATCTGTTGATTGTTATAAACTTGGATTGAGTTCTGAAGCATTGCTTCTTGTTTGTTATGCCGTTAGTTCTGACTGGTGGTTATTGTTTTATCTTGGACCTGTACAAACAATAACCACCAATCACAAATAAATGTAACATTTAACTGCATGACACACAGGAAGTGTAGCTCAATTCAATTAGAAAAGATCTTAAGTAACTGAGAAGCTTGCGTAAAAGTGGTTATTAAATTATCAGTAAAGCATCTAAATCATACACATGGAACAAGTCTGGAATTTCTCCTTTAAGTTGATATATGTGATCAGTGGTGTAACATGTTGACAGGATAAAATAATTTTGCATTGAATTTATGTGGGCACAGATTTCAAATAACAATTGCACCTTATGATAAATTGTAGAAGGCAAGTGGGTGTTGTCAATAGTTTTTTATCTGACAGAAATTAGTGCATATACCTGTGACAGCTGTCTCAGCTAAATGATAGCTGGAGCAAGACCTTCTGATCTGCTCCGAGTTTGCCATAATTTGTATTAAATCCTGGGCTTGCTGACATTCTGGAGAGTAAGATATCTGTCAACATAATAACATATGTATGAAGTTGCATGGAAAGAAAATCTGAAAAGATGACAAAATTTATTTTTTGAATCGTTTCAATACAGTTAAAAGCTCCAAGTATGGCTGTAATTTCTGCAGTAAAAATTGAGGTTTTATCTGTTAAGAAACATCTTGAGATGGTGCCTTGAGGTGTTACAATGCAACTACAACCTTGTCTCCATCTTTACAAATTTCTGTATACGGGGAAATACGATTATGAAAGGAAGTTCTGAATTTGCTCTGAAAAGGGAGAGAATTCTTAAGTCTTTTGAATTTATTTAGATCAAATATAAATTTGATGGTTGTTGATAACCAAGGTGGTGATTTCTGAACATAGAATTCTGCAGTGCAAACACTGATATTTGCTATATCTAAGTGCGGATGATTTCATATAAAAAAGGCTGAATGAAGTTTGTTTTTCTGAGCATACTAGATTTGTTATTTGGGCCTAAAGACTACATCATTAGTTGGATTAAAGGATAGTTTAGTAATATACTTATGAATCAGTTTCATTTATCCAAGATCAAGCATCAGAACAACATCTAACTGATGGGAAGTTTTAAATACACCCAAACAAAGTCCAAGTCCCTGATTATGTATTTGATCAAGCATATGGAGGTAAGATTTACTGCCCAATCAGTACACAGTGAAGCCATAATCAAGTTTTGAGCTTACTAATGACATGGATAACTGAAGCAAGACCTTCTGATCTGCTCCCCAATCTGTCCTTGCCATGACTTGTATTAAAACCAGGGCCTGTTAACCTTTATTGGATTCAAGATATCATAGTAGTCCATCATGGTTTTGCAAGTACAGATTGTTGGATGATATCTGCTTGGGTTGGTTTGATTACAGGAAGTTGCCAAAATTCTATTGAAAATGTTTAACAGTGTACTGAGAGCCATGTCAGGCAAGTATTCAGAAACTTGATAGAGGATAGTGGATGGTCCTGCTGAAGTGTCATAGGGTCATTCATGTGAGTCTTGTAACTCATGATGTGAAAGGTTGATTGTAATTTTCAGCTTTAGCAGATTTTAAATTTAGACAAACCTTTTTGTTTGCACGGTCCAAGTTTTCAGTATAATTTTTCTACGAGGAGTTTTTCAAGAACATTTCTGCCAATGTATTTTGCGATTTCTAGTATGGTCATGAACATTTCATCAGTTTTCTTCAAATATTTGATACAGTTGCTTTTTTTCATCAATGATTTTTCATCTGACATTCCATTCTGAATGAATCGAGCAATAGTCAAAACTAGACACATAGGGCCTCCATGTTTTTCTCTTGCTCTCTCTAATGGTATAATGAACTTTACTTTGATATATATGGTTATTTATTCAGATTTTCAGTTGCTGCATTGAAATGTTTAAGGACCTTTTCTGTTCCCTGACAATGCCTTTGCATGCATCATCAAACCTGGGTTTGTTGATACAAAATCAGTAACTGATGAAGTGTTTTGCACTGTATCCCCTGTAACATCCTGTAGTATCGTTGTAAATGAGAGTACCAGATCTACTACACTGTTAAAATTACTGAGAGGGATTGAGATATTTCCCAATCTACATTGTTAAATTTTCATCTCTGCTACTGAGGTCTAGGATTACAGTATTACTTGTTAAGTATACTGGAATGTGGTTACTACCACACAGATCATCACCAGCTTCCCAAGAGAAGTAAATGAGATGGATTGCAGATGGTCAGATCAAAGGATGAGTTGGATCTTGTAGCAGAATACAACTTTAGGTTGCTGGTGGCATGGATTTTGGTGGCATCAAGACTGAATTTGCTTTTACATTCTGGCTTTGTAATGTCTTTCTGGGGATGGGCAATAATCTACGACAGGTTCCTTCTCCACTTAGATGTGCTGCTGTATGTTTTGCCAGTTGTGTTAACTGGAGATGTGACTTCCACAAACAACATGACTTCAGGAAAGCTCTTGCCTTTCTCCCGTTTTACACACTGGATATTGTTCTTGAGCTCTAGGGTAAGAGAAATGTTATGCCTGGCAATTTGCATGATTTATTTTCTCTGAGCATGGCAATTCGTTGTGACCCTCACATGCACATCTAGGCAATCTGGTTTTCTCCTGCAGCCATCTTTGTAGTAGCCTAATTTCTGGCAAATGAAACAATGCAAAGATTAGGGTTGAAACATGAGACGGGGATGTTCCAAAACCTTGGTTTGACAGATGTTGGCAAAGTGGTGCGGGCAAATATCAGTATAAATTTGCTGTAATGGCAAAACATTTGTTTCATTTGTGAGACATTCTGAGAATTAAGACTTTTTGACCCTCGCTGCAGCCATCCAAATCTCTAATTCGAACAACATCTCTTGACAACTTGAGATATTTGTGTGGAAATACCTCAGTGGGTATCTTCACAAACCACTCTGAGCGAAGTAGACTGTCAGAGTGAGCTTTGCAGTTACACTATGCAAGTTGTTGCTTTTTTGTACTTGGCTCTTCAGTCAAACCCTGAAGTGCTTTATCTATCAAAAAAGGTAATAGCTTGACAGGATTTAGTGATGTGAATTTCCTTTACTCTGATTAGTTTTCTCATCCGTGTTGCTGGTTGAATTATTTCTGGTCCATTCCTTTTCCAGGCATATAAAAATGACAAGGATCATACTTCTAAACTTGTAATCATAAATTTTGAATTCCTGGCAGTCACTTATTTAATCCCTTGGAAAGTACTGCAAGCAGTGGTTTATGATCAGTTTCAATTTCAACTGTCTGGCCATATGCATACTGATGAAATCTTTCACATGCAAATGTCAGGGGAAATGCTTCTCTTTCAATTGGGGCATATCACATTCTTTGTCAGTATCAACTCTAGATGCATAAGCAACTCAAGCCATTTCTCACTATTATTCTCCAATGGTACAGCACCAAGTCCTTTTTGATTCACATCTACTGAAATTCTGATCTACTTTGCAGTCATAAACTGCACTAATGGTTCACTTGATACTAAATTCGCAAGATCTGTGAAAGCTTCTTCATGACTTTAAGAGAGTTCTCAATTTTGCTGTATGAGATAGGTCAGGCAAAAATCTTGCCAGGTAGTTGACCACCCCAATAAATCTTTTTAAGTCTTTTTTGTTTGTTGGCTTCTACACACCTTGTTTGGCTCCTTCATTTCACTAATTTTGTTTAATTTTCATACAACATCACTTTATAATACGAGTTCTGGAACAATGACAATTATGACTATGCACTTTTCTTCCTGTAGCTTCTATTTGACCCTTCTGACTTTGTCCAACACTCGTCTTAAAGTGTAATTCATGCTCCAATGGGTCTTTTCCATATATAATGATTTCATCCATTTACATATCAATTACTTCCATTTTATCAAATAGTGTTATTAATTGTTCTTTTAATAAATTTTGGGGGCACTTCATATTCCAAACGTTAGTCATAAATAATGATATCTGCCAAAATGTGTGTCAAAACATGCACAATTTAAGCTTTCCTCATCAAGCTGAATTGGCCAAAAAACACAATCTGAAACATTTAAGTTCATTAACACTTTTGCTCCTGCAAAGCATGACATAATTTCTTCACATACTGGAAGTCTGATATGCTCTCATCAGACAACTTTATTCAGATTCTGTTGAGGTAAGTAATTCCTTAAATTTCTGTTTGTCTTGTGTACAGTTACATGTGAGTTAACCCATTCATTTGGATCTTCTGCTTTCTTGATAACATTTTGAGCTTCCATTTCCTCAAGTTCTGTTTTCTGTGCATCTTGAAGTGCAAATGTGACTCTTCTGCATGCTTCAATGACTGGTTCTGCATCCCATCTTAGCTTGCTATAAATCTTGTTTGGTAAACATCCAAGGCCATCACACAGATCTGCATATTCCTCAAAAATACCAGTCTCAGGTTCTTTCTTGCCTTTCCTCCACAGGAAGTACAAGTGTGACTAATTTCATTGTATCACAAGTATCACATCCATGAAGGTCTGACAGTACTGTCACATATGATGAATTGGGTTGTGTACAAGTAGTGTCCTAGGTTTATTATACATTGACGTCCTACTCCTACTCCTCCATAATATTCTTTCAGTTTAATGATGTTTTCACTGTAACATTGGCCAGTGATTCAGTTCAAGATAGTCTGAAATTCCAAGTACATGTATAATGACATCAGCGCTTGTGTCAAATTTCAGTAGGGTAACTGTGCCATTGAAGTTAGTTGGAATGAACCAGAGACTATTTGGGTTGGCCAGATCCACTGTATCTATGAAAAATTCTGTCTCAGTATCAACTGAATAAACCTTTCTTGAACTGCTCTTTGCTTCGTATCTACACCTTCTAGGTTCTGATTTTTTATATTTTGTTGCATTACTGTTGCAAACTTTCTGAAATGGTTTCTTCTTCCACATTTTTTTGACATATCTGACTGCTTGCTGTACTATCACAATGGTCTGTTTCATACAGCTGGTATATTTTACTGAGGAAGAGCCATGGGAAGAACCACCAACCCGCATGAAGCAAGTGGCAAGCTTTCTCATATATCCATTTTGGTTGAGCCAAGACTCATACTCATGGAAAGAGGCGAGATGTTTGATCTGTAAAGGTGAGTGTCTCAGACCATTCTGCCAGTTGAGACCCCTGTCAGGTGGCATCTTACCACCAAATTTACATCAATGTGACAGTGTTATCCAAAACAAGGGAAGTAACTCACTGAGGGGGATCAGAACATCCTTTGCTTTCCAGTAAAGTTGAGAAAGAAACCTCTATGCCATTTAGAAGTATATTCGGAACTACAGCAGGGCACAATATGGTGGTGCAAGGAGACAAAGTTACAATTGGAACACTGCTGGCCCTTTCTCTTGCAATGTTATGTGGTGAACTCTGCTGGAGGCAAATAACCAAACCCAACAAATTTATGTGACCCACTCCTTCTGCTTCTGAGGTTATTTCTCGACCTGATGGAGATGGCACAGCGAAGTTTTGATTGAAGGAATATGTCAACTTTCAAGCAATGTACCATACTGTTTACAGTTGATTACCTCCATTTGAAAGGGTAACACCACAGCTGCAACAATCTATATTAGGCAGTAAAATGCCATCCTGAGAATATTGTTTTAACAGCATTTTTGACACAAAATACTCTGGATAAGGAAACCAAGTACCTTTCACAAAAATAAATCAAGGCTGCTAACCTGGGCTTGCCTCGGTTGTTATTGATCTCACAACCCTTGCATTACAAGTCTGATACTCTCCTAACTGAGCCACCTAGAGAAAACAGTATGCTTTGATAACTTCATTACGAGTTTTATTACAAAAAGAACCAGACTATTTGGAAGCTGAGTGGTTCTTCCTTTTAACGTCATCTGTATATTATGACATCTTAATCATTCTACTTCACAACTTCATCAGCCTTGTGCTCCTTATGTTTTCCTCTTTTGAATTTGGCAAAAATTTCCCATTCTGACCCAAAGCCATTCCAGAGAAAAGTTTGTAGCTAATGCAATCAAAATTGTGTGTAGTGAAGTTATTTTCTCCAGGTGGTGTATCAGAGATCTTTTACACCAATGTATGCCATTACTTACCTGTAAAATATGTCTCTCTACTGGAACAAAATAAGGCTGTTGGTATTCGTGTACCAACAAACTGTAAAAGGTATTTAAAGTTTTGAAAGTTAACTGTCTCAACATCAAAGCCAGTCAGAAGCTGACCTATTCTTTTCAAACAATTGTTGTCCTATATCCCTATTGACTCTGATCAGTAATTTACAGCAATAATACAGTATCAGGGACAGTCAGCATGATTTCTCCATTTGAAATGAATGGGTGTGTGCAATTCCAAAAATGTGTTTTTCAGCTTTCAGAAGAAAAAAAGGTCTCACATAATTTCATGAACAAAATTGAATCTAAAACTCATGATTATGCTGCATAATTTGTTTGCAGTTTCAGCTTTAAAAGCAAGAATGAGTGTGTGTGTGTGTGATTCAGATTTTTAACGTAGCTTTAACAATGTTTCAGTCATATCGCTATGATGTCTGCAGTGTGGCAGTTTTTAGTGATTTCTAGCACTGAGGCATCATGCCGCAGACATGTAGCATTATGTCCCACCCAGTCACATTATCCTGACAACAGGCTGACCAGTCCTAACACTAACCTCTTAATGCTGAGCGCCAGGTGAGGCAGCTGTATGTACCATTTTTGTAAGTCTTTGGTATGACTTGGCCAGGAATCGAACCCCCGAAATCCTGCATCCGAAGCGGACACTCTAGCCACTAGGGCACCACAGCGGTCGTAAAAGCAAGAATGAAGGCTACAGTAAGTCGCAGGTGTCACCAGTTATCTGAGAAATACATGTACCCTTTGCCTTACCCAAATTAGTTTTCACGAAAACAACACAAAATCTGGACCTGTTTTATATGTTTATGAACTTATTTCTACTGAATATATCTATATTTAATTTATACTACACTCAATAAACAACATATTGATACATCTGTACAGTAACAATAACAAAGTGGAGATAACTCAATGGTCCTTTTGTATTACTGATGATGCAATAAAGTAGAATATTGGCCACATATTGAAAATAAGTCTTCTTAGTAGGTTAAACTCATCACTGCTTCACATTCCTCACAATTCCACTGATCTCTTTCTTGCACACATATACATTAGAACATAAGCACCTTCACACTAAAAATAATATACACACCGACATATATGTATACATGTGTGTGTGATTTGGCTTTTTAACAAAGCTTTAACAATTTTTCAGTCATATCGCTACGATGTCTGCATGTGGCAGTTTATAGTTGATGTCTAGCAATGGAACATCATGCCACAGACATGTAGCATCATGTTCTACTCAGTCACATTATCCTGACACAAGGCTGACTAGTCCTAACACTAACCTCTTAATGCCAAGTGCCTAGCAAGGCAGCTGTTTGTACCATTTTGATAACTTAAGTCTTTGGTATGACTCTGCCAGAGTTTGAACCTGTGACCCCCTGCATCCAAGGCAGATATTCTACCAAATTAGGTCACTGAAGCAGTGTGTGTGGTATGTGTGAATTATACATATATTTTCTGGAAAGTTATATGAATCAAATTTTCTTTTACAATGGATATGAATATTGTTACGAATATGTAATTAAATTGCTTGTGTGTTAGTTTTAAATTCTTTTTATATTATTTTTGTTTCATTACATTTTATTGTAATGATTATTTTCACGGGATTTGACTATTTTTGGAAAATTCATTTCTCTGTCTTGACTTGAATAGAACGTAAAAGATATTACATTATCAGTATTTTTAGCTCACCTTGGTTGAGACGTTTTGTAAACACTCAGCGGAAATGATTGGCTATTACCAAGGTCATTTTGGGCCCACGTGTTTGCTAAATTGTAATAAGCCTTTCTTTTTTATATATTTTGCGCGTGAGAATTTGATTCTTAGATAGGGCTATTCTAGCTACGTGATAATTGGCATTTTTTTATTGTGCTGTTCGATGTTGAGACCATGTGACCCATCACGCGGGACTGAAATGATGTTTTAGTTGGGTTTAATACTCATTCTTAGTGAAATTTTGTCAGTCATATCTTTACACCTTGAAGGTACAAGGTGTTTCTATTGTTGATGTCAGATTGTTTGAAGTTCATCTATTTTTTGGATTTAATAATTTATTCTCCAGAAAACTAAACAAGTGCTTCATATTTATAAAAAGTTCTGGGACAAAGAAATTCAGTGGAAATTTATTCTGGAATTCTAAACGGAAATATTATAAACTGATTCAATCAAGGACCTGTTGCCACCAGTACAACGATCTCATCTGATGTCATCACCTTCCATATTGGAATTTTATCGAGATTCGAACCTGGATTCAATTAGAACTGTTGAGTGATAGACTTATATTTTTCAATTTTAGGATAAATTTTTGGATTATATTGACAAACCATAAGTCCTATTTCCTATTTTTACACTGTTTTCTAGGGAAATAAATTATTTTGTTAAAATTTACAAAGCTTGTTTGCTTCACTCTTTTCTTTTGTTACTTTTGTACAAGCCTACACGTAACAATATCATAAATGTTATAAAATGCTAATGAAAACATTTCTGATGCTACAGAGTTTAAAAGATATTTTCTGTTTTCTGATATAGTTCCACAATGAAATTTAACTGTAGGTATACAAAGAAAACCAGCAGAAAAAATAAACTTGTAAGTCAACATCCACTGGGGGTCTAATAGATCTTAACTGAATGGACTTAAATGCAATCTGTGTTTAGTATTAATTACTTGCAATCCAGGATGCATGAACAATTCACTGTGGTACCCAATATTTTACAGCCATTAGTTTAGTACTTCCTACAGAATTTAAACAAACTGATATCATGTGAAAAATTATCATGTTTTTTATAATAAAAGATGAAGCACTCTCTGAGCAGGGTGTAAAATACTTAAATTGTTTGTATAAAGGTTTTTCAACAACTGTAATATTTCACTCGCATTTAAAAGTTGTACCTTCAGTATCAAAATCTATATAGTATTGATAGTTTGGGTTGATTTTTGTTGACTTTTAATTTTGTAAGGAAGTCTTCTGGAACAAAAAAATCAGAAATATTTAAAACCAACCATGATTATTGTTTAGATTATTCCTTGTCATGTATATTTACTTTTTTAAGAGGTTTAAATTTATATGGGCATAATTTTGCAGTGATACTGTTTTCAGTTAAATTGAAGACATTAATTTCAAAAGAAACATTAAAACTAATTTGTTCATTGGAATGAAAACAAATTATAATAATGCCAGTGACCAACATGGTGCTATTTTATTTGAGGAATAACTTGCTTTATGCACCAGTTATTTCCCTATCACTGAAACAACAAAGTAAGTCTACTGAATTGAGTCTTTGTATGGTAGGTAGTGGTTACTTATAAATATTAAACTTCCATGGATAAATTCCACTGGTTGGCAGCTTAAGACCTACTATATTTATCTTAAAACCTCTAAATATGTTGAAATAACGATTGTACAATTTTAAACTCTTCTGAACACACTTAGTTTTCAATGTACTGGCTGTTTAATGACATAAAAAGTTACGGATGTTTATTCTCTCGATGTCCAGTGTTTTGCATTAGGCCTATAATATGTCGATATTCATATAATATATATACCGTAAAACCAGACCACTATTCCGTAACCTAAGTGGCAAGAGTAACTGGGAAGTAAATAGTTAGGTCCTCTGACAGTCTTATATCTATCAATGGTATCGTTTATAAAATCATTTTCCCTGCTTAATTAAATGATAAATCATGCATTGATGACGGACTGTTCAGCAATTGTACCGGTAAAATCTGGTATTGACACGGGAACGGGCGTTTTATCACAGGAGTCTGACGTTTTACCAATAAAATTCGATGAAATCTCTTACAACACGAAATCACCTTATCGGTACAGTTACTTTATAGTACCGATAAGGTGATTTCTTGTTGACAGAGATTTCATCGAATTTTGTTGATAAAACGTCAGACTCCTGTGGTCTTGTAATAACTTTCTCCGTCCTTGCCGCCTGCCGGTACGACACAATGCGCAACTCTATAATAGCGGAATCGCTGGTAACTTATTTTTATTGGATTTAAATGTGTGTTAATAGATTTAAGGTAGGATCCAGTCAACGAGCTAGCGTACTAATGTGCCCTTAGATTCTGATGACGATGGGTCTCAAAAAGCCTATCGACAACGGTATATTGTAAAATATTACAACCTGTGCAGAGTAGTACACCTCCATGCAAAACCGCAGTCTTCGTTTCGCAATATGCGCAAGCGTACAGAGAATTTTATCCGGGTGATTTCAAAATGGATGCCTCCTGACCAGCTTTCGGTTTGAGAGACTTAAGGACATAAGTTTGTTATTTTAACAGCCTATCTACATTTAAGAAGAAAATGGCAAATCCAAGGCTCTCAAACGGCTCGGCTGGCTCTCCACCACGACTCGATATGCAGGTATACTTAATTGTTCGATAGGTTATCGGTGTCTGTTTACACGTAGGAAGAAGTGAACACTGCTTCCTCGACGACGGGCAATCACAACGCTATAGATGTTAGTTAATGTTTACATTTTATTATGGATTGTAACCTGTATATAATAAATACAGCAACGGACACACACCAGCTTTGATTCCGTTTGCTTGAGTCATAACTGCAGATGCATGGGATTACAAATTGACGTTACGTATAAATTTTATATAATATCCCATGGGACGACACTTCTCCCATTTCTCCTGCGACCTATTTAAGAATTGGCACTGATAGTTCAAGGTATACTTCGCATAACATAATAAATATAACACCAATGTTATATATATGTTAATGCCCAGCGATTTGACCCTCTAGGCTTACATTAACTTTGACATGTACTAATCCACCTTTCAGGAACCAGCCCATTTTCCAGGGTTACAGCTGCCCTCTCATTGGTTGATCAAAATGACATGCTGTGCCAGATGATAACCTCATTTTTGATTGACCAGTGAGTATTATCAGTGCTTAAAAGTTCTGATAGCCCAATGCTGGGTCCAGGTATTTACCACAAACCACCACAAGCCAATTGCACACAACCTTTAAAATGTGTTATAATGCTAATTTATCTGTGAAAAAGTGTTTCAAGTGAACAGAATATGAAACTTATGATAAGTTAAGAAATGTTGAAATGAGCCTGTTAATTTTACACTGAGTCGGATTTGTGGCTGTAAAGTGTTATGATATGTGCATTTCTTTTTCATAATCATTAAAACATCCATTATATTCATGATAAAATTATTATTATTATTATGATTGACTTAAGAAGAAGCTTCAGCTATGCTGACTGGCACTAGAATGAGAATTTGTTTTTAGTAAAATGTCTTTTACATACATAAATATATATATATACACATATCAACAGACCCCCCCCCTTCCCTTTAAAATGTTAAAGTTCAGCATTGCAAAAAGCAAGAAAATCAAATTAAGGAATAGATTACAGAATAAAGATACATTAAATTTAATATTCAAAGTCACTCCCTGTCAAATTGTGTTTGCTTTTTACCTTCTCGGTCTTATCCATTGGTTTGGCTTTCGAGCAGTGTTCTTAGCACCATTTGAAACACTGAGTTTTCCATTTGTTGCAACTATTCAACTATTTCTGTCAAATTATTAAGGAATTACATACACACACACACACACACACACATACACATATATATATATATATATATATATATATATATATATAACTCTCCACCCACAGTTTAAGAGATAAAATTGAGTTAATATATTTGGTCTTGTTTAATTGCTATTGTGTTGTTCAGCTTCAAGATGTTTCAAGTTAAAGTTTAATGAATAATAACTCAGCTGTCCCTTGGTCACACTTTCACTAGTATAATGCAACACTGGTTAAACATATTAAGCAGGATCTATGAGCACCACAAAAGTGTAAAGAGAAACTGTATAAAGCAAGGCTTACTTAGATACTGATGAACATAAATACCACTAATAAGGATGAGTAAGGAAGACAATCATAGAGCAATTAGACAATGGCTGACCTCAGGACCTGGAGGAAACATTGCTTTATGTGAAATATTTTGTCAATTTAAAATGATTTTGTCTTTTATCTTTCATATTTGAAGTACAACAATTACAACATTGTGTTAATTATAGTAGTAAAAAATATTGGGCATATGGAAATTGGAGTCATGGCATGTTGAATTTGAGTCAGAGCTTGTGATTTTTTATTAAGTCACCAGCCCTGGGCCTATGTCAAAAAAATAATTTCTTTGAGCACTGAGTATTCCATTTAGTGTGTTGCACTTGCATATTAAGTGAGTATGATTGTGGCCATGTCCAGTGGTGACCTTGGAAAACAAGCTGGCATTTCATAAAGGTAGAGTAGTAAGTTGAATTTATTATGGATCTAAAATGTGGAACCTTTGAACCAAACATTGATGCAAAATTTATTATGCTACATGTAGTGTAGCTGGAAATATCAGTTTTAATTCTTACATAGGTTTCAGGAGAAATTAAAAAAGTGTCCTCCCTTATATTAATATATGTAAGACATTTATTATGTATTGCAAAATTGTAAGCATTAATATGAGCCCCTGTCTGCAGATAATTATCCCATACATGTTTAGCTCTTACTTGCATGTGTGAACATTCTACACAGCACTGCACACTGGTTTTTCAATGAAATTTAATGTCTGTTTAGTCAATTTGGGTGAACACCAATGTAAAAGTTTTAGTTAGATCAGCATGGGATTCCATTCTGATTGGGCTGTTTCCAGTTAATAATTCATGTAATTGAAGGCACACTTTTAAACCGATCAGATGAGGGAAATAACATGCAGATGTAGAATTTCATTTCCCGTTGTCTTGCTTGAGATGATATATCATTTAGGTTATGGCATATAGCAATAAATACTGGTGAATTTGTTAAGTACATAGTTTGTATATATCTGAAGCAAAACCATGCAGCTGTCTTAGCAAGTGATTCTTCTACATCTGGCATCTTTAGTTTTAAAAATTTCTCTATTCTGTGAATGTTCGTTAAATACAAGTAAATACACTAACTATGAAGGAAATACAGTAAGAATGATTGGTAGAATTCCTGTTTTAATATCAAAAATAGATATGCCTTGCAAATATCTTATTGTTTCAGGGGAGTCATTCTCTCAGCTGGACTGATGATCTGCCTGTTTGCAGGCTGTCAGGGGTGGGGTTCTCCACCAATCAGATCTATAGGGAAGATGGAAATAGGAGGGAGGAACATGAGTTTGAAGATAAGAGCTTCCATTTTAGGTATACCATTTATTCTCACTTTTAAGTTGGGTGGAACTACAAACAACATAGACCCTATGGGTCTATATTGTTTGTGCTACTGATTAATCCTCTGATAGCATCAGGGTCTGTGCAGTTTGCAGTTGGACCTGACTTACAAGTACAGCCATTAATTTGTTAGCTTTTTTTAATATATTGAAGAATCATTCAGACTTCAAAAAGGTTTGTGCATGATGGTTCCTACATTTGCTGATGGGTGATCAAACACAGGCTTCAATTAAAATCAATTAACAGCTACTCAGAAGATATTAAAAAGTGACCAGAGGTGTCTGAATGAAATTGTCACATGTGATGAGCCTGGATTTACATTTTTAATCCAGTTCAAGAGAAAATGTTAAAGTTTGGATTGGAGAAAATGAACAGAGATGACAGATTGCTTGATATAGTCAGACTGTCAAAAGAGTTTTACATGCAATTTTTTCTGATGTAAAAGGACTGGTCATCCACATACATGTGCTTGATTAAGCTTCCTTCACTGGTACAACATCCATCTTTACCACAACCTCATATAGCCTTGATCTAGATTCAAGTAATATTTGGCTGAATCCATTGTAAATGATTTGCTGAGAGATTGACTGTTTGAAAGCTGCCATGTGGATGGTGGTATAGAAAGCAGTTATGCAAGTGGAAGTACAGTTTTCCAGTGTATGAACAACATACCAAAGAGTGAATACCAAATGTCATTCAGCATTTTGATAATCAGACTGATCAGCTGTGTAGAGGTGTATGGGGGGTACTTAGAGAGGAAGCGCTAACATAACGTACTGTTCGCTAATACAAAACTGTTTGTTCCAGCCAGCCTGTCTGTTGCCACTGGCAACAGGTGACTGTCAGAATCTTGCTAAAACTTCATGTGTACTGAACCGCAGGGCTCAAAGTAACACAGGGTACTGATTATTGAAGATATATATAACCAAACGTGTCAACAGCAGCCACACATAGGAAAAGGTTCAAATTACCTTTGTAAAATAGGTTACCTCTGAATGCAGGTTCACCTTTCAAAATTGGCTCTTGAACAAATATAACATATCAAAATGTATTATTATTATTATTATTATTATTGTTATTATTATCATTATTATTATTATTATTATTATTATTATTATTATTATTATTATTTAAAAAATTTATTTATTTTTAATTTTTTCAGGAAATTGGCTTAATATCCTATTTAAACATTTCACTGTACCAATTTATCATTAATTAATTTTGGTAGAAAAGGGTGTCATTAACAGATTTATTCAAGAATTCCCTCAGTTTAGTTTTAAAGTAGTATGTTTTTTGCCGATGTAAGTTGCTAGTTCAACTGCCTGAAGATTGCACAAGTTTGAATTTACATGTTTTAGAAGTAACAGATGTAGGTCAGGTATAGAAAGTTACGACCCAAGAATTGAAAGGTCATCTTTGTTCGGAGGCTTGTGATGCTATTCCCATTATGTATTTACTATCAAATGTACACAAGTTGTCACCCACAATTTTGTGTTCCTGATGAATTAGGCACATTATTTCTTGAGAATTTTGGATCAGCATAATATCTTATATGAAATTGTGACTTTAGTGTTGTTCCATTAACAGTTTTTGGATTAAACAGAATAACCTAATGAGTAAACGCCTTTTTACATTTTCATCTCAAACATGGAGGGATCTTTAATGAAGGTCAGGCATATGTTTTGTGACTTTTTGTTTTTTTTGCAATTCTGACTACAGTGCTTAATGTGCACATGGATTTATGCAGACTTTTTCATCTATTATAATACTTTCTTATATGGAGTGACTACATTACACTTATTCAGTAGTCATGAACAGTGCTTGAAAGATGAATTTCAGCTTTTGCATTATGAACCATATGTACCATATGGACTAGCTTATAAGAGGAGTCTAACTGTAAACTGCATAGACCTAGATCTGCCATCGCATAATGCACCAGCAGATCTGGGTCTGTGCAATTTGTTAGGAGTAATCAGTAGAGCAAAACAACATTGACCCTGATCTACAAGTGCATTCTGCTACAGCAGATCATGTTCTGGTTTTTGCAGTTTAATTCAACCTACAAGCAAGTATATACAGTATGAGAACTTGCTATGGTCCTGATCCCTCAACTTTCATTATGCAGTAAATAGATAGATATTGTTGAATAAAGTCAAATTTGATGAAGTAAAAGCAAACTGAGGTAAATTTAGTTCTCTAGTAATCACAGTCTTTTCTGATGAATATCTTTATTATGGTGTTAAGCATATCCCCCCCAAAAAAAAATAAGGGGTGGGGGTATTATTTGAATGATGAATTACATCAACTGACAAATATTTATTGTTGTCTATATTTAATTTGCATTGTTTGATAGATTTAGGTTTTTTTTGTTTTTTTTAAAATTTTATTATTCACTAAGGATAATTGTAATTTGGACTTGACCTTGTCCAAAATCAAGTTTCTTTTGACTTGACCAGAATCATTGATTTTTTACTATTCTGTAAACAACTAATACATAACCAGTATTTTCTCAATGAGTATGGTTTTAATATTAGGATCATTATTAATAGAAGTAAACACACTTATTTTGATCTGGGTCTTGGTTAATGGATTTCCCCTATCAATATACCTGGCCTATCTAATGTATTCCACATTCTATATTATAATTTAGTAACAGACCTTCTAATTATAACTAAGATTTTTTTAAAGATTTTATAAAAAATATTGGATCCTTCTAGAATGAAATTTTCCATTAGGTTATATTTTTTGTAAAAAAAATTGTTAATTGTGATTTGAGGTCAAGTAGAGGGCTACATAATCTTGTTTTTCTAGAAATTATTCATTTATGCTATAAGATCTTGATGCATAATCATTGTTTTGTCCAGTACTTCATTTGGGATGGAATTTATTAAACAATATTTTATTCACTGGCAATACAAAGTGCTCATCATCTAAAGTTAATATTCTCTGGAAGAGACATGAACTGGAGTTTAAAGAGAAATTCCAAATAAGGATTTATTCTTGGATGTATTATTGTGATTCAATAAAAAAAAATCGTGACACAACACCATGACTCTGGCCACCACATCAACACTTCTAGTGTTGGATAATTTATTTTGGAATATAACTAAAGTTTGTTCAGAACTTTAATCATTAAGACTTGTGTTTGTAGCTCTAGGATAATTTGGGATTTAATTCCAAAATATTTTAAGCCTTGGCACAGATTAAGAAAAATAGAGTAATATCTAACTATTAGTGTTATTCTCCAAGACTTGTATGGAAGTGATCAAATTAAAGTTCAACATCTGACTTTACCAGAAATGCACGTCACTAGGTACATGTATTATGTGCTTTCAAGGCAGTAAATCAGTTTGTTCTTCATTAATAATTAATTTTATTTAAAACATAGAAGGGTGGAATAAAATACATTTTTGGTGTAAAATTGTGAAGTATAAATTTCTGAGAAAAAAATGATCAAAAAAACTAATTATATTGAAAGTTGATAATACATGTAAAACTGAAGTAGCAGCAACTTTGATATCACCCACTTTGTTCAAAAGTAGCATTCTTCAAACTATACTTATCGTATGCCCCGTGCATTCAGACTTCTCTTAGACTGAAGCTTATGCTAGGAATAACTATTTTTCCAGTAGCTCAACAATACATAAAAAAGATGTAATACAGAAATGGATGTGAATCAAATATTGATTCTTGATAAATCTAACTTTGTCAACATGGTCAGGTACTGGAGCATCTTTGCCAGTCAGGAATTAGGTCAGCTTGGTTTTTCAAGAAAACCCATGACTTGAACTCAAATTGTATCATGTTTTTTTCTGTCCAGAAACTATGTAATGTGTTTACTTAAATGACCTTATCATACAAACACACAATGGTAAAGAAAATTAGCATTTAATATGTTATTTATTAATGATCCTTACATTTTATAATGATGAAAATTAACACACGTAATATACATATACATAACACATATCATAACGGGGTTTTCACTGAAAGACTTCTTATGATATCTTGTTGGTCCTAAATGAAAATGGTGTGAACTAGACATTCTCAGTATAACCATTACAATGGCTATCTGAAAATCATGTTATCACTGGTTCTCCAGAATGAATCATCATATACAAATGCACACAAGTTCACCTTGTACCTGTCCCTGTTTCAGAAGTACTAAATAACTGTATAACAGAATCATAGACCCAACTAGAGTCCATAAGAAGTCTTCTGGTGAAAGTACCGTGTCATAAAGGCATTTCAAGATTTATTATGAGTTCTTGATCATCAGTTCCTGTGTTTTTCTCTTTCAGAATGGATGATATTTTTTTGTATGGAGTGTTTGATGGACATGACAGTGCTAGGGCATCCAATTTTGCAGCTCAGAGGATGCCAGCTGAGCTTCTCCTGGGACAACTTCAAAACAAGACCACAGATGAAGAAATCAAAGAAGTTCTCTATCAGGTGCACATGATTAATCCATACAACTTTTGTCATCTCCTTGCTACATTTCATATTACCGCTTAATAAGATTGATATTGCTTGTCTGTCTGCATGTCCGGACCTTTAATCCCACCCACCCCTTGGCAAGATCTGTTTCCTCAGTACGTATGTGAAGACCAAACTTTCAGTGGATATACATTTTAAATGAAAAATTGTGATGCATAGCAAAACTGGAAGCTGTGACATACTTCACACAGTTTATTAAACACTTTAATGTGTCAGGACACCAAGTTCCATAATTGTTTTACTATCATTATTATAGTTGCAGTGTTTGAGCATCATATAATGAACTCGGTCACCATGAACTACTTTCCATGGTTTGTTTAACATTGCCTAAAAGTATTGATTAATGCTACACAAGAGGTGGTTTTTGAAGCTCCAGCTTCCTCAAATAACCAGGGGTTAATGTAGCTTATTGTCAGTGTAGCTAGGAGTAAGACAGCCAAGTACCTGCTGCTGATTCTTTTGTGATAGAAAGGCATTTACCAAGTTTCAGGTGTAAAGTGTGCATAATGGCTCATTCTGTATATATTTGAAGATCTTGACAAAGTAGTGCTTTCTTCATTACTTCTGTCTTTGCTTATAAGCCACTATTAGCAATAAAAGCTAAGAGAAATTCAAATTGAGTTTTCTGATAAATTTGTCAGCTTGTGCATTTGAGTGAGAGATAAAATTCAGCACCACAATGCCACATTCAGACAATGATAGTGGAAGCTAGATGTAATAAATTTGGTACAAAATGCCTTATTCTTTGGCTGCAGCACCTTTGTCCATTAGTTCATTCAATAGAATGTCTATTTCATCTTCGTTTTAGATAGAAATATGGTTGGGGGCTGAAATTTTTTCTTGCTCCCTGGGTCCCAGACCAGTGAATCAAATTAATGCTGAGTCCAGTGCTGTGACATGTGGTTTGCACTGTCATTGAAGTCTCATCATGTATGTAATTTAGTGCATATACTTTGGTTACAATGGTAAATACATGTATATTTTCCTGTTAGATTTTACAGTTTTATTTCTCATTTCTGCCTGTATTTTCATCAACATGGTTCAGTATACTCTGGTTTACTAATTTTCGTGGGGTACCAGTTTCCATGGATTTCTTTGTTGCATCAAGCAACGACTTTAAAGACCCAGAGAAAAATTAGGCACATGTGATGAAGAAGCCCCCAACTCATGTTTGTATTGAAACATTCCTTGAGAATAACAAAGCTAATTGATCAATCAACTTTATTACTGTAATCTGGCGATAAAATATTAGCTTTTACATGTAATTTTTTTTTTAACCTTAATAAAATAATTAAAAATAATGAGATAAAGGTAATCAAATACCAATACTAAAAATGAAGGAAAGAATAATAAATGATATTTGTATATTAAAATTAGATTTCCTCCTTATTCAGATCTGTTCTTTATTCACATGGAACTGTTGTCAAAAACTGAAATCTTCCTAAAAGCACATTTAATTTTATCCATGTTTAATCTGACTGTAAAACTATTGCTTGAAGCACAATTACTAAAGAAAAATTATGTATATGTACTAGTTATAGCAGATTATTAAGTTCACACTTTAACTGATTTTGGACAAAACCACTCTATTATGTAAATCAAGCCAGCTGCTACACACAGATATTTGTCAGGTAAATAATCCAGAACTTGTTAATTTATTTAGCGAGTCAAACTTTCTCATAAGGTTCAATCTTTCACACATTTTCGTGTGAGCTGCAGTTATCCATTCAGGATGAATCAGCATAATTGATAAAGTTTTAAGGTTCACTAATACAGTACTCAGATCTTCACCAGTGACTTCTTCCTTTTCCCTGATGGTCTCCATGACCTGTTTAGCATGCCATTTGTGAAAGTGTGATTTTAATTTGTCATCATAGTCTTTATTGGTTAAAGTTGGGTCATACATCAAGCAGGCACAAACAAAGGAGTGATTTCATTGTCTTTCAGTTCATTTGGCATCTTCACACTTTGATTGGCTCAGAACACATCACATATTGACACTGCCTGCTAGCAGCATCGAGCAAGTGACAGTTGATCACGTGCTTGGTTTACATCTAGAATGATGACATTTTAAAAATTAATGCCGAATTTTGTTAAATTTTAAATCTTAAGCCACTGTGTTAATGCCATGGTACTGAGAAAGTACTGATGGTGAATGGGCACTGTGTTTTGAAAGATATCATACATAATACATACTTTAGTGACAGTAGCTTATTGTTGTTCCCTGCATTGGCTCCCTTTGATGCTGAGTGTAAATGATTTACCTTGACTGATGCTTGATTTGAGCTCATACAAGTGATAGTATTGTTTTAGCCATTGATGTAACTACCATTTGTTATTGGCATGGTTTTGTTCATTTGCATTCTTTGTTTTGGGTATTTGTAGAGGCTAATCTTCAAAATTAAATACCTATAAAATTGCAAACTTTGACAGGTAAATCCTTAAATTTATGTACCCATGAAAATGCCTCTTTTTTCGTGACAAAACCATGATAGTTGAGACCCATGAAATTGATTACCTGTGATGATTTCAGTGAGACTTGTGTCCATTGGACTTTTGAGGCGGGGGCTGGGTCTAAAAGGATAAAGTTGTGGTTCCCAGACCAGAGGTTTTAGAAAGTTTTTGGTCCTTGTGTTTTCTGATTCAGATATGTGTACTAAGAGCCGTATTTTGGTAATGGCATGCATTATGTTCAGTAAACTCTGTATTTTCCATTGTGGTTATTCTGCAGTTGCTATTCCGTAATAAACACATGAAGAAGACAGGTTTTTTCATTTGCAGCCAAGTTTAAATTTGACCATCCAGCTCAGATCACTTATCATTATTAAATCAAAACACATGCCTCCCAAGTCGTTCAGTGTTTTAAATTTTGCACTGGATCATCTAGGTGTATCCTGCAGTAGATTTCAGTTAAGAAGGATGATCCTTCATCATTATTATGTGATATGATAAATGTAATGGTATGGAAGTAAAATGATAATCCATTAAGGATATTTATCTTTTCATAGTAATTTATGAGCTTTCTTTGGTAAATAAATTATTGAGCCATTTGGTCATAAATTTTGTTTGTTTTCATTTTACTAATCAGGCCTTTATAGCAGTAGAGAAGAGCTTCTTTGAATCAATAGACGACCTGCTGGCAGAGAAGACAACACTTCAGATGCAGCTACCAGAGGTTTGTTTGGACAATAGTAAATTGTGACTGTTTCCTAACACTGATGCTCAGAACCCCCAAATTAAATAATATTCTCATTAGACAGCATGATAACAAAAGTGTTGTATCATGCTAACAAAGTTTCCGTTACATTAAGGTGTAAGTTATGCAGTCATGCCCTGCCATGTAGTATAGCCCAGAAAATCTTAAAAGTAAATAGTACCAACACCAGTAAGGTTATTTGAAAGTTAATAGGTCAGATGCTAAGTATCCAGAGTAAACCAAAATTGTAGGAAGAAATTGGTTCTAAAGTATAAAGAAATGATACCTGATGAAAAGAATATCATGCTGCGTGTAGGAAAGAATGCTTGAATACCCAAAGTGTGATAAAAGTATGGGTAAAACTCCCTCTACAAAGGTAAGATTTTTAAAATGTAATCACAAGAGGTTCTGCAGAAAATTTCTGTCAAAATGGCTGTCAATGAAGCTTCATAGTCATCATAACTGTGTTTTATTTCAGCTTGTAAAAATCATTTAAAATAGTTTGGTTGATCTGACAAATGAATTAAACCAGTCATTACTTAAACCAGTATGTACAAAACTGTCCAGATATGTTTGCATTGTGAGGGGTATTTTCAGCATGTTGTAGGAAAGAAGTTCAGTATCTCCAAAGTGAACAGAATTTGGCAAATTAATTGGTATAGGGAAAATTAGGAAGGACCTTGCAGAATATGTGGGGTAAAGTGATATTTAATGATGAGTGTCAGGTCATGGTTGGTCTTCAGAACACTAAGTATTTTGAGAAAATGCAGTGAATTTGATCTACAAGGGAACATTTTTGTTATTATGTTGGGTTGCTTGACATACTATGAAATGGGGTCATTAGTGGATATTGATGGTATTTTGAACAGTGAAATATATATCCAGAATCTGCATAGTCATTTGTGGCCTTCTGCATAAAACATTTTTCTAACTGGGGTTACCAGCGTCACTCGTTTATGAGTCCAACTGCAGACTGCACAGATCCAGATCTGCCATCACATCATGTGCCAGCAGAGCTTAGTCTGTGCAGTTTGTTAGGAGTACTCAGAACAAACAATGTAGACCCTAATCTTGAGGTGCATTATGCTATGGCAGATCAGGATCTTTGTTGTTTTCAGTTTGACTCAACTTATAAGTACATAAAGTGTTTATTTTAGGATGACATCTGGCTATCCCATATGTCTTCAAGCGTTCATCTGTGGAAAACTATTAATGACATTAATTGTTCACATGGTCCTCAATGAGCCCAGTTATTATCGAAAATATCTGGAGAACTCTCAGGTTCCAACTTTAAGAGAAATAGCAGTGAGATAATCTGCTGATGACCTAATAAAAGTGCTCAGTATACCATGGCAGTCTATACCTATTTGCCACATAAGAAGTTTAGACAGCCTTTTCCAGTGAGGATACATAACGATGTTTATTTTAATAGTGATACAACATAGCAGTAATAAGCAAGTAAGTAAAATTCTTTATTTAGTTTCTTTTTTGTGTAAAATTTACTAATGTGCATTTCATGTGCAACATAATGTTGCCTCATACAGCTGCAGCACTTTTGTCATGGCTGCAGTACATCTTTGTCAGGTTGCAGTACATCTTTGTCAGGCTGCAGTACATCTTTGTCATGATGTAGTACAATCATTGTCAGGCTGCAGTACATCTTTGTCAGGGTGCAGTACATCTTTGTCAGGTTGCAGTACACCTTTGTCATGCTGCAGTACATCTTTGTCAGGGAAATTAAGAAAGTAAATATGAGGAAGCAGTATTAAAGAATTCTGCATAGTTTTATATTCCAATATTATTTTGAGTAATCCAAAAAATATAACATATCTTGGTTTTGTTTAAGATTTGTATTGAGAATGTTTTCAGAGCATGAGGCCTGGCCCTGTCTCACTAAACATTCTCAGTATTCTACCTCAAGCTGAGAATTTTGTGTATTATTCTATTACTTCTTTAACAACTATGAAATTTTTACTGAACATTATTCAGGCATGAGAGAGTAAAATAATTCAAAAATTAATATTTTTAATTTGTGCAGATCGTCTTGTCGCTGAGGAAAGTTTGAGAATTGCCTCAGATTTGAGGAATTCTTCAGTCATTTCCTTGGAATAAAAAGATTCCCAGATGTACTGAAATTTGAAACTAGCAAGATATTAGCAGAATAATGTAAAATCTCAATTTGAGGAAACATGTTGGGAAATTTATTGAAACTATGTAGCAGACACAAGATTAAATGTACATATAGCATACATACATACATAGTCCATGCAGCAAAATCAGCCCACTACAGTACTAAGATCACAGAAAGTTCCAGCTGCAAAGAGCTATTCGAGATTACTAACAAGCTAATGTCAAGGAACAAATGTACACCACTTCCAACTACCTTCTCTCTAGTCGACCTTCTGGACCTGTTTGCAAATTTCTTCCGTGACACAGTACAAACCATCAGAGATCAGCATGACAACACAATTTCAATTGACTCATCGTCACCATACAGTTGCAATAGAGAATTTCAGCGACAACCATTAGCAGCATTTGAACCTGTCTCTATGGCTTTAGTACGTACAATCGTGATGAAGAGTGCACCAAAGTCATGTGAACTTGATCCGATTCCGACATCACTGCTGCTTGAGTGCTTATATCCAATATTGCCTTCACTAACTGATGTTATTAATACCTCTCTCTCATCTGGGGAATTCCCATCATTTTTTAAAACTGCCATTGTAAAGCCTCTGCTGAAGAAACCAACACTCGACCATAGCGATTTAAAGAACTACCGCCCAGTTTCTAATCTCCCATTCATGTCAAAAATCTTAGAAAAAGTTGTTCTATCCCAACTTGTATCTCATCTGAATTCAAACAGTCTTTTTAGCAATGTACAGCCTGCATATCGCCCTTGCCACAGTACTGAAACTACTCTTCTGAAAGTAGTTAATGACCTTCTCTCTGCGTTGGATTCCGGAAAGATTACAGTCCTCACTCTCCTTGACTTGTCTGCAGCATTTGACACAATAGACCATGATATATTACTTCACCGTCCTGGCATTCACGATACAGCCTTACTATGGTTCAAGTCCTACTTGGTCAACAGGACACAAATTGTGTCCGCAAATGGAAAACACTCCAGCCCAGTTGATCTATGTTGTGGTGTTCCACAGGGGTCTGTTCTTGGACCTGTTCTCTTCAATCTGTACACTCAGCCACTCTCAAGTGTCATAGATCATCATCCAGGGTCTCACCAATTGTATGCTGATGACACCCAAATATACAAATCTAGCCACCCAACTGAAGTTGAAGCTACCATCCAGGGTGTAGAGAGGTGCATTTCCGATGTGAAATCATGGATGACATGTAACAGGCTGCAGATGAATGATGATAAAACTGAAGCCATTCTGATTACAACACAAAGATTTCCTCATTCACATCCTTTACCTCAGACAATAAATATCAACAACACCAACATTAAATTCACACAGTCAGTACGAAACTTAGGTGTTACTCTCGACAGTATTCTCTCATTGCACCAACATGTCATGAACATATGCAAGACTGCATATCTTGAGCTGAGACGCATCAGCTCCATTTGCAATTATCTTTCAGTTGATGCCACTAAGAAAAGCTTGTGTGTTCCTTAGTACTTTCAAGACTGGACTATTGTAACTCAATTCTGTCTGGTTTGTCTCAATATCTACTCCAGAAACTTCAAAAAGTTCAAAACACAGCTTTTCAGATCATCCTTAGAGTATCACGATCAGAGCATGCCTCCCCCCTGCTCTGTACCCTACACTGGCTATCCATTCGATCCAGAATTAAACACAAAATTTGTTTTCTCTGCTACATTTCACTGACAGGCTCCAGTCCGACATACCTATCCAACCTCACCCATGTGTACACACCTGCAAGATACTTACGCTCCTCTTCTAACACTCGTATTCTCATTATTCCCACTATGAAAATGAAATCATATCATACCAGGGCCAAGCAGCATTTAACGAATTGCCCACCAAACTTAGACACAAAGACACAGTGATCTCATCAAGAGCACTCTTAAAACCCACCTATTTCAACTGCAGGAACAGACTTAAAGACCTAATAATATTTCCTTACCTTAAATATTTACAGCATGTTTTCTGTTGTCTAATTTCGTGGTGTTTGTTTTTATTTTTGTAATCATATCATTATATATGTTTTTTAAGTGTTGTCAAATGTTGTAAAGCGCTTAGAGCTTCTAAAGATTAGGCACTATACAAAGTCCTCATTATTATTATTAACAATTTCATATATCTTTATTAGCATTGTGAAGCAGGTGAAAATGTTCAAGCAAAATGAGGGCAGTGAATAGAGTAGTTTTATTAATGATACAAGATTAGAAAATTGCCAAAATGATAATGTATTTACATTATTTACCAGATATGTTGGGACACCATTTTTGTTTGGACACCATAAATTAATTTTTAAAGTAATTTTTTGGTGCACTGTATATTCTGGGACACACTGGTTTTTTGGGGGTTGTAAGCTGTGGGACACCTTTTAATTCATTCAGAAAATGCACTCCAATTAAAATTTTATTTAAAAAAATATAAAAAACTGTACTTGAGATAAAATGCTTCAATCCATTGCAGCACCATATCAATGACCCATCCCTTCTCCTGCACACATACTATCCATTCTTTCAGTACATGAATATATTTTTAGCTTTCTCATGCCGTGAATTATTATCATTGGAGGCAACACATCCCCTGAAGCGGAAACTGCAAGGCCTAAAGTAAAAACGTTTACAACTCTGCACTAGTCATGCATCTTATCGATGGCCCATCCAGGAATGAGATCAAAGTACAATAGAATTTCATCCGTGTTAATGATCATATTGTCGGCGAAGTCATCTTCTCTTCTGGCCTTCATGAATACATCAAATGATTGTATTTTCTTCAGATCTTCTGGGCAGCATTGGGTCATCAATGCCCGGTAAGTTCAGACATTTGAGTTTATTGATTGCTGTCAGTTGTGTTTATTCACCACACTGGCTTCTATTTGTATTCCATCTATAATCGTAATTAATACAAACAGGCATTGGTGTCTGCAGGTAAGTAGTATACACAGCATTAGTTTTCTTTAATAATACTTTTTATAACCCATGCTAGCAAAAAGATTGTCATTTGTACTCAAGTGAATGTATTTTCAAATAATGATTTTTATTTTGTGAGATACTGTCAAATAGTTGACCTGGATTATAATACAATCTTGGTTATTTTGCACCTAACACCATGTTATGTGTGAATGGCAGTTGTCTTCAAGCAATCAGTTGATTATTTCCCTCTCGTTTGCATTTTGTTGGATCCAGTGTTTAGTCAGATAACATATTCAATCCTTTGAGTACAACTAATCATGATATGTTTCTCTATGTTCACATCAATGAACAATGTGTCGTGTGCTATCTGACATAGTGATACTTGCTACGCTATGGATGCTTACACTACCTATACGGAGTTTGTGGATATATTTTATTCATTAATACTCATGATGAATTAAAAGAGGAATAAATGATAACAATTCAAGGTTAGTTTCTTTCACTTTATTATCAAATAAGCGTTTTGTTTAGTTTTTTTGCAATCTGCGGTGGGGGGGGGCAAATTCAGCACAAACATATTTTGTTTCACAAGTATTGGGACATATGACCTAGGTGAAAAAAGGTTTCACCATAAGTTCTGGAACAGGAAAAAAATTATTATTTTATTGTGTCTCAATATATACGGTAAATAAGGTACTCATAAATCGAATCCAATTCAAACAGCATGGAGTCTCATCAGCCATTACATAATGCACTGGCATATCATGATAATGCCTAACTAACTGTATAATTCCAGATCTGCATGTGCATGATGCAACATCATATCTGGGTCTGTTCATCTTGCAGTTGGACACTTAGAAGAAGCAATTATATATGATATGTATTTCAGGGTATGAGCTACCATGAAGCATACCAACAGTATCCAGAAACAGTTAACAAGCTACATGAGCTGAACAATGTGATTTCTGGTGGCACCACCGCTAGTGTGGTTCTCATCTATCACAATAAAATTTATGTGGCCAACGTGGGTGAGTTTTTGCTATAAATAACAAAATGTTTTGTTTACTATTTTCTCAGATCTCACAGTTGTAAAAGTAAATACCAAAATTTGATGCTTTCACTGTTCAAAACCTGCCCAATCTAATTTGCACAGGAAAATAATTACTAATTGCAAAGAAATGTTACAGATATATTTCTTTAAATAAAAAAGGGTTTACTTAACAGATTTTTATCAAAACCCAATCTGAACTTTTGTAGGTATCAAAGCTTTTGGTTGCTATTTATTCTCTACATTTAAGTCTTTGTGCAACATGGTCATTTTGTAATTGCACAAACCAACCTGTGGTATATAACACTGTACAATTACTTGAGTTATGCAGTAGCTGTTGGTCCTGCTATAGGGCACAGGTAAAGAGATGGAGGTGCAGAGAAGAGTTATTGGACATGTTTCAAGTAGTTTATATCAACTTGTTGCAGGTATTGGAAAATATTTGTATTAATTTGTATTATTTGTATTATTAATTTCTAGGTTAATAGAAATATTTTCCAGTATCCACAACAAGTTGATATAAACTAGTTGAAACATAATACATTTAAAGGTTTAATTCCTGTAGAAACAGCCTTGTAAAGTTTTGCAAACACTATGGTTTTTCTGTTTTATTTGTTTGTCTTGTCTATGTTTTGTATATGCCTTTGAAAAAGACTCATTAAGAGTTGAAAGCACTCAGGCTAGTTAGATACTAGTTTTGCACTGTTCGTTGTCAGTTTATTGCATTTTTCTTAATCAATCCTTGACATACGTGATCCCTTGCTGAATCCAGTGCACTTGAAAGGACTGTTATTCGCCATATGATTTGTATTTTTTATATATATATAGATATATAGATATATATATATATATATATATATATATATATATATATATATATATATATATATATATACCTACTCCAGGTGACACCAGGGTACTACTGGTGAAGACAGACAAGGATGGGATCCTTAGAGTTAGTCAGTTGTCTGTAGACCACATAATTTTTAATGAAGATGAGCAGAGACGACTAGCCACACTTGGTCTTGATGTAGAAAAACTGTATCAGCTGTGTAAAATTGGCACATCAGATTGTACACGATGTATTGGAGACTATTCAGTCAAGGGTGGATACAAGGACATCGATATTTTGAGGTTAGGCTTGTTCTTTAATTGCTTTCTTTTTTTTATTTCACCTGTGAAAGAGGCATAAGGTCACTTTTGTACCAGCAGTAGTTGTGACAGCAGTTGCTGTGTCTTGATCAACAGTTTTGAGGTTCATTGTTTTGGACTGTCATGCATCTCCTTACATCAGTTGATGTATTTAACTCAAAACCGAGTTTATTCTTTCTGTATGCCTTACGTATGTACCCATATAGGCTAGGATTTCTTGTCTCCTGTATAAAAAACACTGTGTCATTATATGACACACAGGTGTGACACCACATTTTGCTAATATTGCTGTATGCCTGAAGTTTGTACCTTGTTATGCCAAGATTTCCTGTCTTGTACACATAAGTAGAATGCATTGTCATCATGTGACACGCATGCATAAAACCGTATTCTACCAATATTACTGTATTACTGAAGTTTGTACCCCGCTATGTTAAGATTTCTTGTCTCACATACATAAGCTGAAAGTTGTGTCATCATGTCACATACAGGCATGACACTACCTTCTGCCAGACTTATGTTTGGAGTATGGTGAAATTCAAACCTGCTGTAATGGCCCGCTTCATATCAATGTCAGGTTCACCCAGACCTGTCAGCCCTTATGATTTGATGGGCATTCTTACAGAAATAAATCTCAAATTACAGACGTAGACATTAATAGCAAAAATGTTGCAAATAGAATCATTGCGGTCCAATCTAGATACTGGCTTGTGTATGTTTAATCTGAATCCAGGTTTCATAATAGAGTCAGTGGAGTTGGTGAAGGAACGAGACTAACTTTGCAAGGGTACGTCAGATGCTTTAAACTGCCCATATAATTCATCAGAAAGCCTGTTTGATCAAACTGTTGCTTCTAGCATTTTCTAGAAACATCATCTAACAAACGAAAACATGTTGAAGGTGAAAGAGACAGTGAGCCCCTTAAGCAGTTAAAACAACACAGAATTATAAAAAGAAATAGATTCTTGGGCGGGGGGAAGCATGAAATGCAACAATTATGTTTATTGGACATCATATCATGTTGATTTATGTATGTCTTATGGCAGAAGAGATGATTATTTGAAATAAGATAAAAGGTTACATCAAGCTGAGAGATTTGCCATTGAGCTCCATTGGGTTTGGAACTGCAGTTTCCAAAACTTTGCTGTAGATAATTAAGGTCTGAGTGTTCTTTACAAACTTTTTAGTTGAACATTATGTTTGTCTTCAATGCATCAGTCTCGGATAACAATTCTGAACTTTATTAATGCATTTTTTCAAGTCAACGATAGCAGTACATATTTAATTGGTTCAGCAAATATCAACTGCCTTACTTATTAGGATTGGAAAGTCTGCAGACTAAGTTTGATTTAAGCATGAGGTAGTACATATTGTTTACCTGCTTTTACAGAGTCATTGTAGATCAATTGGTACAAAGTTGGACTCATAATTTAAAGGTTGCTGTTTCGATATCCATCCAGGCCAGCTTGTATTGGCTGCCACATTGTATCCTTGGAAATTTTGATAGCAATGGTCCATCTGGTCAATCGGCTGGCCAGCTGCCTATCTATGCAGTCTGTTCAGCATCAGATGCCATTGCTTGCCAGTCTGAGACAAAATACTCCTGAGCACTGTAATGGTACATAGCTCATTCGTACAGCTGGACCAGTTGGTCAGAAGTCAGAACTGTATACAAAACATGATAGGGGCTTCTCAGTCCAGCTGGCTGGTTGTATAAGTCAAAATGCAAACCTTGTGGTTTTTCAGTTCAACTACTGGTCATACCAGTCCAGTTGGCTGGTTATATGTCAAAATGCAAACCTTGTGGTTTTTTCAGTTCACCGACTGCTCATACCAGTCCAGCTGGCTGGTTGCATAAGTGAAAATGCAAGCCTTGTGGTTTTTCAGTTCAACTACTGGTCATACCAGTCCAGCTGGCTCTGTCAGTCAAATTGCAAACTTTCTCAAATGGCTCGCTTTGTAATATTTTAATGCATAGATTGGATAAATGATACTTGTACACACTCACACCTCACTGGGGGTGGTAAGTTTGTAAATCCTCGCACCTTATAGGTAAGGTGATGTTTGATTGTAAGCCTTATAGCATTTGGGTGTGGTCCTATTTGTTCGTGAGCCCTTACGCCTCATTGGCAGGGTGGGATTGCAATTTATAATTGTAATTTCTACTCTTCTTCATATTAGTGACAAATCTGTTTGAGTCATTTGATCATATACAATTCCAATGATTGATTAGAATTGCATGTATTCATCGATACAGTGTGTTCTGTTCCTCTTTCTGCATATTCATGGATGGTGGAGAGGGCATCTTGACAGCACACATGAGATTAATCAACAATTCATGGATACAGTGTATTCTGGTGCTGTTTCTGCATATTCATGGTGTGTGGAGAGTGCATATCAACATCCCCATGTTTATTCATTCAGAAATTAAAGTGTATGTTCAAAAGCTTTTTGCTTCGATGTATTGGAGTGTGCTCATTTTTGTAGCCTTTGAGCTGCTGCTTCAAAAAAGTTGGACCCTTTATTTCTGACCATAGAGCACACACATTGCATGAGCCATTCAACTTGTAGACACATTTCATGTCCATCATCCATGACCTTAAATCAGTACAATTTTTGCACTTGGTTGTCATCTTAGTAATGAAGATGACATACAAACAGGTGCATGCAGCAATTATATATAAACTGTTGAAATGAATGTAGACCATGTTATCAAAACAACGTAGAAAAGTAATTATAGAAACGTACAGTGCCTGAAAAATTTCATTGATGAAATTGTATATTTCTGGTCAAAATCACATGTGACTATAACAGACAGTAAAACACTTGCAAAAATATGAATAAAATTCACCAGAATTTTAACAGATTTTGCATGCACCATATAAAACAACATTTTGACTTCTTGTACCTCTGAAATAAAAAATGTGGATGGTTGCATTGAAATACAGAATAAAAACTGGATTCCTGGAGGTCTATGTTTGCAGCATTGAGCAAATGTTTACAACTGGTTACAAATCGGTATACCAGTGCCACCCCTAGTGGGTAGAAAGGGGAGCTAACCTGGAGCAGCTGGTTCCCTTTATCTATATGATAAACAGACAGAAAGTACATTTTCATTTTTCAGGGAGGGCTGGATTCAGATATAACAGAATAATTCTGATTTTAATTAGATCAGCTGATGTATTTGACAGAGAGGATGGATTACAAATAATGTGAAGTCTATCTGAACCATTGATAACTATTGCAGTGAATTATTATAGTTTTGGGGGCAAAACTTGTCCCTGGTATTCATGGCATTTTATGTTAGATATTTAAATTCATCATGTAGTTGCCATACAGTTCACAAAAATTGGCAGCCCTAAATAATATTGAATTCATAATAAATGGCAGCATGATGTAGAAGAATTTATTTTAATGCATTGAAAATTGTTCTTTTTTTTCTGACACTTGGTTTTGTTTGATGTTAACTATGTTAATTGTTTTTGTCAGATAAAAGAGATAAGACAATCTACCATAATAATAATAATTATACATATATATACAGTATATATATATATATATATATATATATATATGTATATATATATATATATATATATATATATATATATATATATATATATATATATATATATATATATATATCTATGTATGTATGTATGTATGTATGTATGTATGTAAGCTTTTGTTTGTTGTGTTTTAGCCCAGCTGTGCGTGAGCCAGTAATTGCAGAGCCCTTTGTGTCAGGAGGGATTCCCATTGACAGCTTTTGTAGCTTCCTGCTCCTCATGTCCGATGGTCTTTATCATGCCCTTCAAGAAGCCACTGATACAGAACAGGTTAATGCTGATATTGCATCAATGGTGGCAGCGGAATTTGCTGTGCAGTCAACTCTTAATGGGGTAGCCCAAGCATTGGTTGACAAAGTGGTTCGCATTCACCATGACACATTCATGATGGGATCACCAGAGGTTAAAAGAATATGTCAGAAAAGAGGTGATATCACACTAATGGTTCGAAACTTTAACTACATTTTGCCTAATGCGATAGGAACACCAACAGGAGGGGGAAGGTTTCTGCCAGTGTCTGTGCCTTATTATCAAGGGAGATCATCCAATGCACCCACAGTTACAATTCCAACCCCTCCATACAGCTCCCCTAGTACAACTGATGCCTCCGACACCCCTGAGGAATTCGCCACTCCAATAGCTTCAGCTAGTCCTGATAACACTAGATATGACACTGCTACAAGAGAGACTAACAGAGATTCACGCAGCACAGGGACTTATAGCACATCTGATTCTACACAGAGCAGTGGTGATGTTAGATTCCCCAGTCGATACTATGAGAGAGCAAAGTTGGAACTAGATGAAGATGGTAAGATTGAGGCTTATGTGGATTTTTCAGACTTTTACAAAGCCATAGAAGAATTGACTGAGACCCAAAGAGAAAACCTGGATGCGGAAACAAAGCCAAAATCTGGTTATGAGACAATTACAGAAGAATCTGATTTCCATTCTGCTTCAGAAAATTATCATTAATCCAAGACTAGTTATACTGCTCTACCACATTTGTTGTAGAAGGCTGTTGTGAATTTTTTTTAATGGTACAATACACTGCAGCAATAGTTAAGTGCACATGGCAAAGGGCGACAACCATGGCAAACCTGATATATTTCTAGTGATTGATTGCCCTTAAGATATTTTTTGTAGAAAATGTACATTGAAGTTCACTTAAGAAGGTGAACATCTATACAACATATAATTAATTTTTACATTCTTAACATCTTATTCATTTATGTAAGGATATTTTTCCTGTCATACTCTATGTGTATATATATATATATATATATATATATATATATATATATATAGGCATATATATATATATATATATATATATATATATATATATATATTGTTATACTGGACTTCATACATTTTACTTGTACTTTTGAGAACAGGTCTTGTGTTAATAATACTGGTGATGCTACCAATTTATGAAGGATCTTTGATGAGTGTATTTATGGAATCAATCAAAGATTATCATTATGCTACAAGTTACATCCAGTGACATATTGAATTATCTATCCTAATCATCAGTTTCAGATTTTTTGTAGACAAATTTCAGATTATCTTTTTACATGAGTGAAAACTTGTTCCATTTTTAATCATTCATTGATGCTACTCAGAGAGATGTCACAGTTACATGCAGATCTCAAGATGAGATTTCATGACATAAGGACAAAGGGACATTAAGATATAGTTACATACACATCATCCCTGCTCATGCATGCTACATCTAGTCTTAACATAAATGCACACTCAAAATTTTATAAAGAACAAGAAAGAATAAATTCAGATTTATGTGTGATTTTATGAAAACCTTGATTCTGAACAAGCTGGCCATTTTATTCCAACTCTGCACATAACTAATAATAAGCATAATCAATTTAACACCATCAAAATCTTTGTCAGCAACAGCAGCAACAAAAATCAACAACAGTACTTGCAGATACAACAACAACAACAGCAATAGCAACAGAAGCAAAATGATAGTTTCTTAATACTGATTTTCTTCTCGGTCTAGATCAAGGGTTCTCAATAACAGCATTAGCAATGAACAAAAATAACAGCAGTCTCAACATTAATTAACACTGGAATTTTAATTATTTTTGTACTTCTTGTAATTACTTTGTCCAGGAAAAACCTTACCTCGGCAGAAGCAATTTATAACAATACAATCACATGTATCTAGACAACTTTTGAAGTTCATATTTTGATGGTAATAATTTCGTAGCAATAAATATAATTGAATTGTATGTAAAAATTGACTTTTAGTGTTTAGTTACTACTGTTTATAATTGCTTTTAAGTCGAGTCCAACTGCAAACTGCATAGACCCAGATCTGCCCTTACATAATGTACTGGCAAATCAGGGTCTGTGCAGTTTGTAAGGAGTAATCAGTAGAACAAACAACAAAGATCCTGATTTGCCTGCACATTATGTGATGGCAGATCAGGGTCTGTGTTGTTTACAGTTGACTTGACTTATAAGTGAGTATAAATGATATGTGTTCAAATGTTTTGTGTAGGTTTTATGCAATTTAATATAAATATATGCTTGCATATATTCTAAGCAGGTTCATGCAAATATACCGTGATCATAACATAGGGCTATACATGAGCCAGTGATACTACAAATTCAATACATATTTTTTAAATACAAATTCATATTTTCTGATTATTATCATTCTTGTACAGTTTGTATCAAGAAAACTTGGTAGGTATGGTGCCAACATTTATTATAAAAAAATATTTTTTCTCAGGTAAGTCATACAATCAGAATATAATAAAGGTTACTTGAGATGTATATTTACCAAGTTTCTGTTTTGTGTATATCAACTTTCTGAGGAAACCATAGGTTACTTGTGAATACAGTGACAGCAGCTTTTCATTGTTTTGAATGATTGAAGAAATATGCAAATATTATTAAATGGCCTAATCTCAATAAAGATGTGAATATTATTTACAATGTTATTACTGTTTTCCTTTCATCAATCCTTTGATTTTAAGCTATCAGTACTCTTCAATCAATGATGTTGTCAAGAAACCAAACTCTAGAAACACCAATTACCATATATACTCACTTATAAGACGAGTCCAAATGCACACTGCACAGACCCAGATCTGTTGTTGCATCATGCAACAACAGATCTGGGTCAGTGCAGTTTGAAAGGAGTAATCAGTAGAATAAACAATATAGACCCTGATCTGCTGGCACAGTATGCTACAGCAGATCATGATTTTTCTTATTTTTTTTGCAGTCTGACTGAACTTATAAGTGATTATAGATGGTAATTTGGTAATTTAATACCCATGTGAATTGCAGACATAGTAATTTAGAACCAAAGTGCCTTGAAGTATGGAATTTTATGTTACAGTTTGATATAATTTTTTTATTATTTTCTGTGAATGGGAATGTTGAAACAGCAAGAAAATTTAAATAGACTAAATTTACCTGAAATGAGAGGCATTAATTTTGTAGGTAAAAGAAAGAGAACTCTTTCAATCATAACTAATAGGTTTTTCTATGATTACTGTTCTTGATTATATTGCAGATGAAGTTAAATTTTTGTTTGAGAGATAGAAAGACCATTTAGATAACTGCTCAACTGACCTACTTAAGGTTAGCGAAGCTGCACTGAAACATTTATGAGAGAATGTCTAGTTACCAATCCAAATATGGTAAACTACTCAATGAAACCAGTGAAGTGAGAAAGGAACTTAAATGATCCAGACCCAAACATAATAATTCAGAAACAAAAAAATTATTCTGCCAAAGGGAGTGCAAAAAACGTTAGAGAAAAGGTCAAATCACTGTTTCATTTGAATGCATCACACAGATTTATCAAGGAGGCCCAAAAGATGTTACAAGAGTTTTGAATACAAATTCGAAACATTTTGATAAATTAGCTTAGAACTGTCTTGGAACAGGAAAGATATAAATTAGGCCAATGTTTTTAAAAAGATAACCCCCCAAAAGTTATTATTTAACATTGTGCAAGAATAAATAAGGTCACTAACATCAAGTACAGGTAATGAAACAAATGATGATGATGATGATGACAGCGACATTGAAATGTCATGCAAATATTATAGCAGTTGTTAAGATCACCAAAGGTAAATCAATTAGATAAATGTTTTTGGTATTAGGTGACTAACACAATCTTATGAGTTTTTGGGAAAGAGAGTTTCATGCAAAAAAACTGGAGTTAATATGTATTAAGTGTAAAGTCCATAAAATTTCAATGTACAAGCGGTGAGTATTTAAGCTTTGGTATAAAATTTCTTGCTAGACAATATGATCTTTCTGAGGTAAAGGCTTTTCTTTAAGAAAGTAAAGAATAAAAAATATTTTGGTCCAGTATTTGGTAGAATAGAATTTGGGTAAAAGTGTTTTGGGTTTGACATTACCTGGCTCTGAAATAAAAGTAATGGAATTGAAATTAAACCACAAGACACCGAGATGCAGAATTAAAAAAGCTTGAGCTTCAGTAAGAAGAAAACAAATGCAGTAGCAGAAAGAGAAAGAGGAGAAACAAATGCAAATGCAATTGGAGAGAGAGATGCAGCTACAGAAAGAAGGTAGAATTGCAGTTGCAGAATGAGGAAAGAGAGAGAGATAAAGATGGCTAATGCAAATGCAGAGAGAAAAGGAAGAAATGAATGTCAAGTTAAATTAAAAGAATTAGCGCTGGCAAGTTGAAAACACTTCCCCACTTTACTCAAATTCAGGTTTCGACGTTGCCAAAAATATTGAGTTTGTACCCCCTTTTCTACCAAAAGAAGTAGATCCATATTTTCATTTTGAGAAAAATGCAGAAAATTTTAGATGGTCAGAAGAGCACTGGACTTTATTATTACAAAGTGTACTTATTTTGGTTTAGCTCCTGATATTTATATTTCACTGTCAGTACAACAGAGTGCTGAATATGATGTGGTTAAGGAATATGTCTTGAAGGCTTATGAACTGATACCTGAGACATATCGACAAGGGTATAGGAATTGTAGAAAATCAACTGATCAAACCTATGTCAAATTTGCATGGGAAAAGGCACAACAATTTGATAACTTGTGTTCTTCTTAAAAGGGTTGATAAAGATTATGATCATCTTAGACAACTCATATTAGTTGAAGAGTTCAAGAATTCCAACCAAGTATAAAGACCTATCTTGTTGGACAAAGGAGGAAACTTTGGAAGAGATTGCATGAACAGCTGTTGATTATTCCTTGACTCACAAAGTTTTTTTTGTCAGTAAGTCTTCCACTCGGCCTGTTTATTTATAAAAGCCATTTCAGTTTCATACGAGCGCTTGCAATCTCAAACTGGCACAAGTTTTAGAATCAAGTTTCTGATAAAACTTACCGTATAAGAAATCCTTATCACTTCCAACATGCAGTCATCAATGGCACATGAGAAGATCTCACAGCGGAGTGAAAAAAATATTTGCACAGCTGAATAAACCGCCAAACGAAATTGTGGAACATGGTGAGGATATTGAAAAAGCAACAAGAGCAAAGTGGAACAAGCAAAGAGTCACTGTAACTGCTGCAGCGATTATGGGAACACAAGGACAACCTTGCCCAATTAGGAGTGCGCCATTGCAATTTGCATAAATACAAAAGCAATTAGGGGAAATGCATGATGTCAGAGAGGCATTTGCATCTCTTTCACAATAAGAGCCACCTGCGTACCGATCAAAATTGGAAACACTTGTTCAAATAATTAATGACACGGCACAGCAGATGAGCCTTGAACTTCCCTAGTGTTTGTCGCTGAATTGCCTAACCAAAAATAACTTAAAGATTATATGTTGGAGAAGGTAATACGCAACCGAGTTATATGTGAAAGTAATGGCCAACATGGGTGTTCAAGGAATGAAATGGACTTAAAAGAGTGTGACTAATCTTATGTGGAGTGAATTTTATAAAAATGTCGATATTTATAGAAAATTAGATTTGAAAAACAAAGCTGCCAACCCTCACGATTTTGGCGTGAATTTCACGACTTTCTGCAGCGATTCACGGATTCACGCTGCATGCTCAAAAAACACGAATTCCCCAATTCTCAATTATTTTAAATTTTCCCGTTAAGTGCTAGTTGTGTTATCGGCCGTTAACGAAACGGTCCAGTCCTGCTAGTCGCGATAATAGTAGAACTATAGCCGATTGGTACAGTTGGCCCGGTAGCAAGCATTTTAGCGTATTTTAATCTATATGTATAAGAGTAGTTTTACAAATGCTTTGAAAGAAACCGGGGTTTAACCAGAATTTTTCTCCGCGCATGTTCCACCAACACTGATTCGAATTACCGTTCGGCATTGCATCTTTAAAACGTCTTCACCACCAAGGAAAAAGACAAGTATTGCACAGAAAGGAAAGTTTAGTTTTGGAATATACCAAACATTTGCCGTGCATTCAGCCATCAAATACCGATATACATCATGCATTTTGCACACAGTGTGCCATAAATTTTAGCATAGCGCATCGTGGCAGAGACGATGTGAGAGAGCACATTGGTAGCAAAAAGCACATTGAGGTCGGGAAACTACATCAAGACAGCTTTTTCGAGTGTTGGAATTTTTGATATTGAAAGATTAGCATATATCGTAATTTGCTTGAGTTCATAGTTTTCCGCGCATGCGCCGACACCACTAATCGTTCACCGTTCGACGTTTCATCTTCTGGATTAGTACCATTTCATAATTAAGCTACACTGCTGTTAAAATGTTTTCATCTCCAAGGAAAAAGATTTGTATTCCACAAAAAGTGAAGTATAGATTGGAGTACACTGAAATTTGGCCTAGCGTTCAGCCATCAAATATCGATGTACTTTATGCTATTTGCACAGTAGTGTGCACCGAATTTTACAATTGGGAATGTGCACAAGGGCTGGTATTGTTGCTTACAATTTACCTGTCATACATGTACCATGTAGTAATATTATTATATAGTACATGTATGATAGATAAATTGTAAGCAACGATACGAGCCCCTCTGGGCATGTGGCAGAACAATGTGAAACAGCACACAGCTATAGCACCCCCAGCAGATTTCAGTTTTAGAGTACTTTAAGCCACCTACTCAAGTCCTGCATGCTACCAATGCTGAAGCATTGTTTGTGAGCTTTCTTGTTGAACATAACCAGTCTTTCTCAGTTGGAGATCAGCAACAGTGACAATGAAAGATTATTTTCTATTGTGAGGAAAAATAAGACAAACTTTAAGTGCCTCCTTAGGTGCTGAAAATTTGCAACAATTTTAGTCACCAAGATTAACCAGCAGGCAAGAAGCCTGAACTGTTTTGAAAACAAATTTACCATGGCCTGATTGAGGAAGTTCACGACTGCCACAACATCCTATCATGACAAATAGCGTGTAGTTTGTGTATATCAGTAAATTTGGCTGCAAATATAGTAGTACATGTAATCAGTGTAAATAATATGTTTTAGTTTTATTTTGAGATTTTCATATAATACAGTACTGATCATCGAAGTGGATGGAGTTAGTGTCATGATATAATTTTTCACTAATTGGGTTCAAAATTTACTAATTTTTATCCCACTTTTCACTAATTGCGAGTCTGGAGAGTTGGCAGCTCTGCAAAAGTGCTCAACTAGAATGGAATATTTTTACGGGATCAGACAGAAAAGTCTTGCAAAGAATCTTTGGGGCTGAGTCGAAACCACAGCAACAAGAAGATGTTAACTCCTATGGAAGAATAAGAAGAACATGGAAAAGGCATAAGTTGTCGTGCACGCAAATGTAAATCGATCAAAAAATGCCATCACAAACCAAAGAGTAACATAATTCACTACATATGTTTAAAAAAGAGAAAGATCAACACATAGACATAGCAAACATTTTTAATTATTATATGTTTTTTTTGGTAAAATATTTTTTATTAGCAGTAAATACTTTCCACTATTGTCAGTTTAAATGTCTATGTGCCGTCTTTGCCATGTCTTTGTGTGGCTTTGCCAGTTTTTATCCTGTCTTTGCTCATTTTTGCCTGGCTATTAATATTTATGGGCGTTACTCAACTAGAATTTAAATCAGTGAATTAAATGATTGTATACGTCTCACTTAGCACCAGCCATACAAGAAAGGTCAATGTGACCTACAGTTCACATTTTGCTGACTTGGGTTACGTTTTTGCTTTTAGCTCGTGATAACAAATGCTTTATGCATGATATGCCCATATTGTCTTGATCTATAATCATGAAACTTGAAGAAGGAATGCCTCGTGATGAGCGCTGCTCTCTCATTTGATTAGTCAGTCATTATGACCCATATTTTATGCTTCACTGAGTTTGGTTAAATTTTGTATTTGATGTTCATTTTTCGGGCACCATTCATGCTAGAACCATGAAAATGATGATATCCATCTCTTTTAGTCTACTCCCTTAAAATAAAACAAACTTGTTTTGATGTATATTTCATCCTTTACTGGCTTTGATGAAGAAACTTGGTGATGGGATGCATATTGATAGGTACACCACCATTATTGCAAAGAGAGGTATATGTGACCTATATTTCATGTTTCAGTGAGCGTGTTGAAATTTTGTTTAAAGGTCATTTACTATTTTGCCGTTTATCTTCCAATCATGACAGTTTATATTTGGACTTAAACCTATGTTAGTACCAAAAGGTCACCACTGTAATCTACATTGCTTTACAAACATAGGCTAAGCATTTGCTGGGTATTGTACATGTGAAGTGTTGTAGGAGTTAGATGAGTAGACAGCATGTTGCACATTTTTCATTTGAGGCCTCAGATGTAGTGGCTGATCAAGGAAATTACTGAAGCATGAACTGTGCTTGAACGTCTGGCTGACGCTCTAAAGCTACTCCAGGCCTGTGACTTCTCAGTTTCTGAAGCATATTTTTAAGAACAATGATTTGGGGAAAACAATACAAAAGCAATATTAATCTCTGGGTTTTATTAACTCATTATAGTCCCTCTAACTTGTTGTCACGGAAAAATGTTCTTTTCACTTGTTTATGTCTTTTATACCCTATCGCAGTATAAATATATGCGTGTGGTTTAACGGTATGTCATTGCAATACTGACTATATGCTGCCAATTACAAGTTAAATTTTCAAAGGATTTAAAGTTAAACTATAAAGAGAGTAAAAATTGTAACAAAAGAAATTAGTTAGAAAATTGGCTAACGTATTATTATCATGGTCACATTAGTCTGAATTTACTTTCTTCTTATAAATGATGTCTACAATGGCTAATGGAAACTAAAGCTTCGGAGATGCGGGGTACATAACTACTGCTTACACTTGTTTATTACAGCTGTACAGATGTTTTCTCCATTTGTGTTGGTCATGCACAATAAAGGAAAATTGTCCTTGTACTGTCATTGGAGTTGTTAAGTGCAGAATACTGTAACATTAAAATAAAAGAAGTAAATAAAACGACACTCCAGTGCAAGTACAGTGTAGTGTGGTGAAGACAAAATATTGTCTATTGGTATGTTTGTCTATAAGGAATTTCAGTGTTCAAGTTAGGTTAATGGGGCAAAGGTAAGAGTGTTGTACTTTAAAGACAAATATTCTGCAGTAAATTTGTTATAACCACATAGTTTGTAGCGGCCACTACATAAAAAAGCAAATAAAATACACCCTGCAATGAAAACTTAATATAACCTCTGCAGTTTAGAAAATGTTTAAAATTTGGGCATAAACTACAAAGTCAAATATTGTCAATGTCTGAAGCAAACTAGGAAGTCAGAACTTTTTCAGAGAAGAGATGAAGCTGTGTTTAATTCATGCGCGAAAACAACGTGACACAGTGACAAGACCACATAAGACAAGGACATATGAGGTATAAATGATAAAGAACTTGAATATCTATCTATCTATCTATCTATCTATCTATCTATCTATATATATATATATATATATATATATATATATATATATATATATATATATATATATATATATATATATATATATATATATATATATATATAGTTTGTGATGATCTTACACAATGCTTAACAGGGTTTACAATATTTGGGAAACGACTATCTAAAAAATCTTCAAATATTTAAGAGTCGTACGTTATCTGTATTCATTAATTGATTATATTTATTAACGTTAGTCCTGGAAGTGTAAAGTTGAGGTATAAATTATAAATTGTCGTCTTCCATCGTGAAAATAAGAACATGACATAAGATAGTGATGTTCATCTCCTGCATCTTGAGACTGACAAAGAAGTGTTCAATATCTTTCATTATAAGGACCACCAACTAATTTGAATGGGAAACATAATTTGCAGTTGTAAATTTAATTAAATTTGTTTAATATATTTTTGACTGCTCTGGTGGCCTAAGTGGTTAGAGCGTCAGCCTCGGATGCGAGAGGTAGCTGGTTCGAACCCCGGCCTACTCATACCAAAGACTTATAAGAATGTTTCTAGCAGATGCCTCGCTTCACGCTCAGCATTAAGAGGTTAGTGCTAGGTCTGGTCGGCCTGGTGTCAGGATAATGTGACTGTGTGCGACATCATGTTACACTTCTGCCCCAGTGCTAGATATCACTATAAACCAAAACACTGAAGACATCGTAGCGATAGGATTGTCAACTTGTTAAAGCTACGTTAAAAATCCAAATCACACACACACACACACACACACACACACACACACACACACACACATTTTTTGTAATGAAAAATAGATCTTTTCTAAATACAAACTAGTTGTAAATAACCTGTAATTTAGACCTTCAGATGACGTATTGATGTTAGCTGCCCAAGCTTGTATATACTGATCTTTTAGTCGTAATTCCACCAAAATTGTTAACCATTTCCTGATACAAAACTTTGATTTCTCCATACATAACTTAACCCAACATAATCTAATATAGATTTGACTTCAAGTAGCCATTTATTGTCATACGAATTATCACCCAAGTGTTTGTGGAAGAGAGAATTCATACGATAAGACAATGTTTCTATATAACCTCTATCCAGTTTAGCCTAATAGCTGATCATGCGACTTTTAATGGTGACAATTATGGGGAAAAGACCAAGTTAGCTGTATACCATTGTTACGTATATGTAATTAAATTGTTTGTGTGTTAGTTTTAAAATTCTTTTTTATTTTATTTTTGTTTCATTACATTTTATTGTAATGATTATTTTCACGGGATTCGAAATTCTTTTTCAGTAATTCTGTTTATCTAAGACGTAAAAGGTGTTACATTAGCAATATTTTTAGTTCACCTTGGTCCGCGGTAGTGTAAACGCTACGCGAAAACGATTGGCTATTGCCAAGGTCATTTCGTTTATTCTGAATAAACAATGTTTTATTTTTAAATTTATTTCAGAGCGATAGTAGATAGGGGTTCTTGCTACGTGACAAATTACATTTTTCCTATTGCGTTGTTCAAGTGTTAAGAGACCACGTGATCTATCTTGTGAGAGCGGGATGATAATTTGGTTGGATATAATACCCTTTCTGAGCGCTTGTCAGTCAGTTGTATTTTTGAAACCTTGAAGGCTGGATGGATTTTTATTGCTGAAACCAGATTGTTTTTGAAGTTCATTTGTTTTTGGAATTTAGTAATTTATTCTCTAGAAAACCAAACCAGTGTACTGTTTTATAAAATTGTGGGAGAAAGAAATTCAGTGGCAATTTATTCTGGAATTATGCGGAAACATAAACTGTGATTCAATTGAGGAATTGTTGCTATTTGTACAAGGACCACATCTGACGTCATCGCCTTCCATATTGGAATGTCGTCGAGATTCGAACCTGGATTCTAATGGAACTATTTAGTGATAGGACTTGTATTTTGTAATCTTAGGATTAAATTTTGGATTGTATTCACAAACCGTAAGTCCTATTTTACAATTTTTACATTGTTTTCTAGGGAAATAAATTATTTTGTTAAAATATACAAAGCTTGTTGTCTTCACTCTTTTCTCTTGTTATTATTGTACTAGCCTACACGTAACAGGAGAAAATTGGGTCGCTCGTCCTTGGGATATATAAATTTTGGTAAAATATTTCAGAAATTGTTTTTTGAAATTTTAATTCCCCTAGTTTCTAAATCCCAAGTACTATTTTACATTTTGTTTGAAATCTTTAGCGAAAACAACAGGCTTTCATTCTCAATGTCATCAAAAGTGGAAACTTTTCTTTCTAGTCCAATTCAGGAGCAGTTGGATAGTCTAAAAAGGATGAGTTGCTTGAACTTGCCAGAAAGTACGATCTTTCTGAAGCAAAATCTTCCTTAAGGAAACAAGAAATTAAAAAACTTTTGATTCACGATTTGGTAGAGAAGAATGTTTTTGATCAAA
>JAECUM010022302.1:0-48332 GCA_016617855.1 Megalonaias nervosa | reverse complement strand
CAACAAACTGTTGGCATATCAACACTTTACTAGCTATCCCAGACACATCAACACATTTAGCGTTGAACTTAGTTTGGATTTCCGCTAATGATGATTCAGAACTTGAATTTATTATGTCTCGTGTCTGTAATTCTATGAATATTTTTGGATTTAATTCGCAATATCGTAAATTCATGCTTTAAAAGATGCAGCTTAGACGCAAAGAAAAAAATTCTCCAAAACTTACTCATAAAAAAAGAAAGTACTCAGGAAGCCTTCATGAAATCAGGAAAAATGTGTTACTACAAACTGGAAAATCCCTTTTGGGTAGCCGAAACACTTCTATAAATTTGCTTCGCACTTTGGGCCAAGAGTGATTACGTTCTCCTCCATGCAACAGACAGATCAAGGCGTGAAAACCCATCAGATCTCATAGACATGTTTAGTAAAAGAAGAAGAAAAGAACATTATATGTCCGATAATTGGACGTTGCTGAATACTAACTGAAAGGAGGAAAATGATGCAACGAGATTCTTGCTAATGTTGCATGTCAGAACTCGATCAGTTTGCAACACCACCAACGATGAAGACAATGCCAGAATCCCAATGTCATGTTTGGTCACCTTAACGCCTGTCGAATTTGAAATCAAAGGACAAACCGAAGTGTACGTTGATCTGAATACAGTTACTTGTACTTGAAAGTCAAAGTTCTCATAGCCAACAACACAAATCCTGGTATCGACGCCGGAGTGGCACCGGTCAACAAACTAATCAACAGCAGCATGGACACTTACCCTTCACGAGCTTACCTGGATAATCTCTTGACGCACATAAAAGAAGCATAGGACACACATCTTGATGCATTCGTAGCATGGACACGATCGATCGAATTCGACAATCCTCTGGAAATCAACAATTCGAGAGAAGTTGTCCGGGACTATTAGAAAGAACATATGGAACAAGAAGATTCTATTTAGATAGTCAATGAAGATATTTTCTACCTAGAACAACAATCACAACAACAGCCACAGACCACCCGCGAAGAAGAAGACAAAATGCAGTCATGATGTTCAGAATAAAAAAGAACATGTATACTGCTGTTTTGATCGTGACTTGGCTGAAAGAATCACAGGCCTAGTCGGAGAACAATGTTATGGATGTCAAAACAATCATCCTAGTCAGAAACAACAGGACCAATGTTTGATGATGAGATCAGAAAGAAAAAAAAAACGTTGAAGAGTATCTGGAAGACGCGTGAACCCTCATCTCAGACAATAAGATTCTGAGAAAGTGGTATAAAGACTTGCGTGACCATTCATTGCCTTAATCGATTTCTCTGGAAGCACTCTTGCAACTGTGAACGGAGACTATCCTGTCATCGACTTATAATTGACATATATTTTCAAGGATAAAGTCAATTTTGAACTGATGACTTATCATTACCTGTGAAAAAAGAAGACACAATGGAAACCTGGGAACTTCATTACCTTTTAACGCAATTCTTTCACAACCTCTTCGACTTCTGTGGTGTGTGCTAAAGATGAACTTCCACACCGAAAACCTAAAGACGAGTAAGCCAATGGCATCAACACAGATGACAGAAATGGTCCAGAAACCCAATGGGTAGTCGTTACTTTCCAAAACGATTACACGTAAATTCAAGATAAGTAAGTAAGTCTTGCTCCTGGAAATTCAAAATAAGAGTGGGAGACAAATTCTCAGACACATTCAAAATGGAAAATGATAGCCGCCCCCCCCCCTCCCCAAAGTGTTCAGCACTGTTTAACATTATGATTAATGACCTGGAATAGTCGGTTGATCAAAATCGAATACATCTGTCACAGTTCGCCGATGATAGCGGTATCTGGAAAGCGGGACACCCGTCCACTGAAATCGTTGTGACCGAGTTACAAACTGCTCAGAATAGGATTGGTCGATTGGCCGACCAATGGGGCTTTCAGATTGGAAAAACTATAGGAGTCTTATTTTCTCCAAAATCAAAACAACCTAGAGACTATCCAACATAATACTTAACACAAAATTTCATTTGACAAGGTAGCCAAATTCTTGGCCATGTTTTTGATGAGTACCTTATATGGACAAAAGCATGTAACAGAGCTGATTAAAAGTTGTAACCAGGATCTAAATCTCCTCAGGAACCTGAAAGGAACTAATTGGGCAGCATTCCAGGACACTCAACTGACTCAATACCGATCTTTAATTAGATGGAAAATAGACTATGGCTTAAATAAACTGGACAGCATTCAATATGAAGCTCTAATTAAATGAACCGATGCACTGAAAGTCAAATCCAGGAAGGACCTACAAGTATTAGTAGGTGAACCTCAACTACATCTAAGAAGAGAGGATCTCCTCCTTAGGTATGAGACCAGAATATCAGTCCAAGATATGCAGCACCCTACTAGGTCTATAACAGAGATGTAAGAAATCCTTCAGCCGTAATTTGGTCCCTAATATCCTAGCGGGTAAAAGGATACACGAGCTAACAGATAGCCTAGGGATCGTAAGTATCCAGGCAGAACAGGTGAAATTCCCTGCCGCTGACCAAATGATATGCAAAACCCCCAAAATAAACCTGAATGCACTTACATATGGGAGCAAACGGAAACAACCCATGGAAATACTTCTCTCAGAAACTGACGGGAGATTAAAGGGTTTACTAAAATCTACACAGATGGGGCAAAATCATCTGACCCAAACAGAACTTCACCTGCAGTGGTGATTCAGGAAGAGAATATTATTCTGGAGGTGAGGCTACTTGATGGCTGATCCATATACACCGTGGAAGTTTGCGCAACTAGTGAGGCTCTAAAATGGATACAATCCACAAAAGTACAAAGATCAGTCATTATCAGCGACTCCCTCAGTGTATTGCGATCAATGGGATCGGTTAATTCGACTAGCAAAGAAACCCTTCTAAACGAAACAAAACTCTATCTTCAAAGCCTAGAAACTAGCAATTGTACAGTAGAATTTATGCGAGTACCTTCTCGAACTGATATTCATAGTAACAAAATAGCAGACAGAGAAGTGAAAACTAAACTCATTGAACTTAGTCCGATCCAATATGATTACAGCACCCAGGAAATTTGCAGTATAACAAGACAAGAAAATCATTGATGAATGGCAAAGGGAATGGGACTGCAGTCCAAAAGGACGTAAGCTGTACTCTATAAGAAACTAATTGACAGAAGCATAACGGTCTCTAAATTAGATAACTCTCAGGATGAGGCAGTGAGACTGATTACCAGACTAAAAACTGGGATCACATTGTTGGCTAGTAGTTTTAGGAACTATCAACCAAACATTATCATACGGGGAATAAACTGTCCATACCGCCAAGCGCCCGAAAGCATAGAAGATGTCTTCAACGAATGCCCACACGACAGGGTACAAAGGAAAAAAATATTAAGGCTACACAAATTAAATTTGATGCATCAAGCACGTACCCAAAATTTATGACGCCAGATAATACTAATATCGAATAAATATTTAATAATGTGGTGAGCTTCATTTCGGGTATTGGAAAGAAAAGAAAATTTTAAGTACCTTCCACAATAATAACAAGAAAACGACAACGAAACAAAAGCAAAATATCAAAATCATATTATACTAACAAAATCAAACAAATTACAACAGACATAATTCTTAATGTTAAACATTATATTATGTACTAGAGTAAATTAGATTATAGATTAGGAAAACCTCCGGCTTGAAGGAGGGGCAGGGGTTACCGATCAGTTGAGGAAGGGAATGGAGGATCATGTCATTCGGTTATGGTATCGAGTTGCACTAGTCGAACCCGACCTTGGTTGAGCAAGAATCCTTTGCACCCCTTAGAATAGGCTAGAGGTTATACAGTAAACTAAATACATTTAAGTAAAACAAACCATAAATTGAATAACATTTACTAAATAACGAGAATAAAGATTAGGGATTTACGGCAAATAAAGGATAAATACAGAAATAGTGAACATACACAAAGATGAAAATATTATTAAACCACTAACACCTTTCGTCTATTACTTTCTGATCCCAGAGATGGTGTAAGCTAGCCTTGTACTTAACCAGATCAACTTGGCCTATAGGTATTAATTCCGAATAAGACAGTTACAACCTACACGATCAGGCCCAGACTTACAAATGGCAAACTATTTTTATTAATGAAGAAAATCAACTCAGTCCTTTGTAATCATTCCCCAAATCTTAGAAATATATAAGGTGGTTATAAGTACAAAAACCATCGTGCCCCGCCGCGTAAAGGTGACACACATTAGACACAACTCAATAACTCTAAATTCTTAAACCAGGGGCTATGGTCAAAGAAATTGCCGCAACAAGCTTACCCTTTCATTCTGTCTCAATCTATTCTAGTACAAGCACATAGATTCAGTTGTTCAAAATTGCATCAGGACACTTTATTTTTCGGAACATAAGGGAGAAAATTTAGTTCTAGGATCAAGGCGTGCCTTTAGGTAATGTCGTTGTGGCTCTGTTGCCCCCTGTTGCTCCTTGCCTTAACGGACATGACAGCTGACAAGTGTGCGGCGCACACATAAATGCATACAGGAGTGTTGCCGTAAATCCCTCACATACGATAAATCAAGAAGCCCAAGGTGTGGGCATTAACAAGTCCCACATGTCTTATTGGGCGAAAACAACTATAATTAAAGATCAGTCAGTCATTCAATCAGTCTTGCTCCCATCGTCGAGTTAACAACGAAGACAAGAATGAGTGGAAATAGGAACGGGAAAAGCTTAGTTAAATATTAATAAACTTTGAGTATGTTCGAAACATCCAGGATCAACTCAAGGAGTTCCGTCCAGACAAGCGACTGTTCAAGAGATTTTAAGTTGTCCAATCAATTCGTCCTGTCGATTTTGGAGGATGAAGTTACAGAGGAACAGAAAAATGGGTGAAAGAAAAGATGAGACCAGTAATGAATGTTACAGGAATATGCCAGCAGGGTTCTTCATATTGAAGACTGGGTCGTACAGTCGGAAGAGACTGATATATGGAGCTTCAGCAGCAGCAGTAACAACAACAACAACATATCAACGGCAGCAACCAAAACAGGGTCCGTCGCTCCTAGTCTTTCAAAAAGGGGATTGGAAAAATGAGGCAAAACTTCCCCTCCCCGTTACTGTCTCCATCAATCCTTGGAGCAGAGGAGTAGAACATGTTCTGCTCATGGAGCTCGACCGAAGATGTGTACACAAGATGTCTAATAGAATCGAAACGACCCTTTGCAGGGTCACCACACTCTATAGAAATGAAAGATACTGCTCATTTGCTAAAAATATGTCTTTATTGTGTGTAGGTTTGTGTATCTCTAAGTTTACAAACAAAACTTAAACCCTATCCTTGTGTGATAGTGTATGTATGTGGGTATAGCGTGTATGTATAAGCACTCCTACCCTTGTGCATTATGCATTTATCAGTCTCAAAGGTAATAAGGTTTGTGAGGGAAAAATTGTTTATTTTAGGTCCGCGTAATTTCTCTTGATTTGCATTCTGTGTTACACTTGCGTGTGTTTTTCTTCACGTACTTGCCTAAGGCATATAAAGGGGTCATTCCCAATTTTCCAATTCATCGTCGATCGCGCTCAGAGCAAAGAAGAAACAAAATGACAACACAGATTGCCAAATGAGAACATTGATGACAGCCATCAGTTTGATACAAAGAGTGGAGCACCACCTGGGCCAACTGGAGGAAATGGAGTTTAATCCCCACAGGGAGTGATGATCAATAGAAACGTGATACTATGTATTTATTGCCTATTTTTGTTTGTTTTATTTATGTTTGTGTATGTTTATATTTACAACTAAATCATTGTGTAAAATAGTATATTTTTGTGATAGTAAATTGTGTCTATAAACACTCCTAACCTCTCTGTTAGATACTGGGTGTGTGTATGCGGGATAGTAATCAAAACAATTTAACATTACATTTCCCGTAGAAATGACCCTCGCATGTTTAGTTGATAGACAATTTTAACATAAGACATCCAGTAGAACCCTATTCAAGTTTTAGGTCTAAACCAATCCCCAACTTAACATTATATTTGCGATAGAGTCTCAAGAAACCCCCACATGTTAAACATGTGTAGAATTTTAACATATGATTTCCTGTAGAGCCCTCACGGGTCCACACCTGTAAACGTATGGCGTAATGTTAAGCACCAAAGAGCCCTCAGTCGACTCCGCATAGTATTACTTACATTTCTTAAGTATTACGATAGCAAGAAACGACGAAATTATATACCTTCTGATTGGTCCTGGAGTGGAAGAGTTGTTAGGTTATGGAATGTAATGCAATTCAAGGCATTGAAATCTAGTCTTATTATATACTCAGTTTTGTCGTCATTAATCTTACATATTCATTCTTCCCAGGGCTTTCCCGCGTTCTTCCTTCAATATACTGGCTGACATGTATGGCCTATCATGTGCTGAAAATTGGCGTTAAACCCATAACAACAATAAAAACAAGAACATTTTCGCAAGCACACAGTACTTCTCCATTGTACGCTACTGCATACACAACGTCAATGTTGCAATTGTAATAATATCCTAGCACGAGTTATGACGTATGAATATTATATCATAAAGAGCGTTACTATTGGTGACACGCACAGGCCTCTAAAGAAGGATCTATCGTGAAATATAAGCTGTCTTTTTCTGCATGCGTTGTATAGAGAGACGAGACGGGTTCATTATTGAACATCTCCTTTATAAAAAAAAAAACAGTATATAATAGATAAGTTAATACTTCTTGAATGCGAAAATATGAACGTTTCTATCTGTGTGATACTTCACTCCTCACGTCGTGCGGTATCGCTTAGAAAAAAACGTCGCTCATATTTTCCCATACAATTGCAGTAACCTATGCATACTGAATATCAGCTTAAAACTTCTCACAGAATCATTGTCAAGAACGTACATGGAAAACGTTGAAATATGCAATAGTTTATGTTTTGAAAGTTAACTTTCATTTGAAAGATTAATTCCAAATGGTCGTGTTTAAAAGAAAGAGGAAATGAAACCCATCCTTTTTATTTTTTGTTTGAATCATTGTTAGAAGATATCGCTTAATTTCAATCCAAGGGGTTTTTGATTTCTTTCCAGATGGAAATATAATTAATTTGTAAGAGAAAAAAGTTTAATCCCATCTTTAATTTATTTCGCGCTTATTTCAGACACTAAGATATTTAATGACAATCCTTGGAGATCATTAAAAATCTACTATATATACTATCAGTCCAAAATTCGGGCTAAGAATCTTAAGGGCAGATAATTAATTAAAGCTGAGCATCATTAAACTGCTAAAGGAAGCATGCATAAGCAAATTTAACAAGGACGAAAATGTCTGTACGGCTTTTTCTGAATCTTCCACATAGCTAATACAGACAACATAAGAAAAATCTTCAATTTTCTTCATTCATATTGACGAGAATCTTATCTATGACTAGGAAAACATCTAAGTTATATTGCAAGGTGTGATAGAACACTATACAGATAATCTGAAAAGCTTTTGATAGTCTACTTTGTTGAATGAAGACCATAAATGCAAACATTTAAGATGAGCCGACAGATGCAAAGCATGATGGTAAAATAGGAAATATATTTTTAATTAATGGTGCCATCAGCGTAAGTCCACTCCTTAGTAATATTTCAGAAGTTAATCTAACCAACGTTTTGCACGTTACAATTAGGATTAGAATCATTGACTTCTGGGCTCTAGCGTGGTATACAAAATTCTTCATTCAGACCCATTTTTACTGTTATATTTGCTCACAAAAGACTACATTGAAACAGACGTATTAAATGCAGTAGGTTCTGAAACGAATTGATTCTCGGGAAAAGTGTCTGGAAGATCTTTGTGTCGAATTCACCTTATTCGCATCCTAGTCATTGTGACATCACCAAGAGCATCTAAGTTTTAATACTGTGTTAACTTAGGGCCATAATTAGCAATGTTATTGCATATGTTCCAACATAACTAAACGAAACAAAGAGATGCCTGATGAGACCCATTTGAACTAGGACGTAATTGCTTGATTTGTATATAGTGCAATAATGCCAAACGTCCTAGAGAATATTTTATGGAGATCCTTATATATACATGTAATAAATCATGGACTTGATAGGTGGGCTGATAGGAAGAAAATACTGGAAATTATATGGCAGGAATAAGTACGATACTAAAGACTTTACGTGTTTGCCAGATGTAAATCAACTGAAGTCGGAACACTGGGAATGGTTTGGAATAATTGCGGGCGTTTTGCTCATTGGAGAGATAGGCTTTCCTTGATCTGTTTGAAAAAAATAGCAGAATAAAGTGTTCTTCGTACAAATATAAACGACATTAATGATATATTCTTTAAATAAGTAATCACTTTGGAGAATTTGGAAACGGATAAGGGCAAAGTTTTGTATGTCTGAAAATTAAAATTAACTGATGCAAGCGATTTTTCCTGTTTTTTTATATCACTCATCATATATATAGGGTAAGATATCGGTTAAATGTCAGATCTTTGGATGTTTGACTGCAAGAAATTATACATTTTTCCCTCCTGAATTTCTGGGTTAGGAGAGATTAACTTTAAATCATTTAACGATCTGACGTCACTGTTTCACTTAGAGACCGAGTTTTAGTATATGAGTATCTAATTAATCATGGGACTCTGTATTTTTGGCTTGCACCAATCCTGAATTCTTTCTTTATGCCTCTTCACAAAGAAAACGTTCAAAATCATGACAACCACTTGTTAAAAACTCTATCTATAACTTTGCTAAAGTGAAAAATTAATAATATAGCTAATTGGATACAAAAACTGCACTGATTCGTCTTTCTGTTTTAGGCAATATTATAAATTTCCAAGGGGCCAATGTCGCTATGTAAGAATGCTGCCAATAGCTTACCATGGGTTGGTGGTTCTAATCGCGGTTTTCCCGGGTTCTTCCTCCACTAGTTATACTGGCCGCCATTTATAGTCTATCTTGTGCTGAGAAATTTTTATTGTTTTCAGGTGTCAGTACTATAAAAATAAGCGTTAAGTATATGTAATTAAATTGCTTGTGTGTTAGTTTTAAAATTCTTTTTTTTATTTTATTTTTGTTTCATTACATTTTATTGTAATGATTATTGCAGGGATTCGAAATTCTTTTTCAGTAATTCTGTTTATTTAAGACGTAAAAGTATTACATTAGTAATATTTTTAGTTTACCTTGGTCCGCGGTAGTGTAAGCGCTACGCTAATACGATTCGCTGTTTTCAAGGTCCTTTTCGGCCTACGTGTTAATCTGAATAAACAATGTTTTATTTTTAAATTTATTTTAGAGTGATAGTCTAGTTCTTAGATAGGGCTACGTGCAATTTGGCAAATATCTTATTGCGTGTTTCAAGTGTTAGGAGACCTCGTAGTCTGTCTAGCGAGAACGGGATGAAAATTTGGGTGAATATATAACCCTTTCTGAGCACTCGTCAGTCAGTTGTATTCTTGATATCTAGAAGGCCGGATAGGTTATTTTATTGTTGAAACCAGATTGTTTTTGAAATTCATTTGTGTTTGGAATTTAATAATTTATTCTCTAGAAAACCAAACTAGTGTACTGTTTTATAAATTCTGGGAGAAAGAAATTCAGTGAAAATTTATTCTGGAATTATTCGGAAACATAAACTGTGATTCAGTTGAGGAATTGTTGATATTTGTACAAGGACCACATCTGATATCATTGCCTTCCATTTTGGTACGTCGTCGAGATTCGAACCTGGATTCTAATAGAACTATTTAGTGATAGGACTTGTATTTTTTTCATTCTTAGGATTAAATTTTGGATTATATTAAACAAACCGTAAGTCCTATTTACCAATTTTTACATTGTTTTCTAGGGAAATAAATTATTTTGTTAAAATATACAAAGCTTGTTGACTTCACTCTTTTCTTCTGTTACATTTGTACGAGCCTACACGTAATATAAGGCATAGCAGAAAGTAGTTGCTATAGGCCTTACGGATCTTAACATGAAAAACATATCACTGTGCGATTGATAGAACTTAACATTAGGATGTCACTATGGGAGTTGTGAGAAGAGGACCTATGTGAACTGATCATAGTGTATATATCCCATAGTTTTAGGATTATGTTGTCACTGTGGAGCTAAATGGGAATAGGTAATGGGAAAATGGCAGACACCAATAAATGCAAACAAATGGACAAGGGAAGTAGGGAATAGGTAATGGCTACTAACACAATATTACTGATTAACACATAGCTTCGTTGACCATTACTCTGTCTTTCATTCGTGCTCCCTCTCTCATTCAGAAACACACATATAAACGTATATGTAAGGCGGATGTAAAGCATGTGAGTTTACGAGGACTGAATCTTATTCTAGGAAACTCACACCCGTTTTTATCGAAAAACACCAATACATACAAACAAACGAATGAAGAAAAGAAGAGTTATATGTTAGTAGTTAACACATCCGTTTGCTAGATATTATACCATGATACATACAAAGGGAGGAGTTATGATTTTCATACATGTACACAAGCATAGTCATAGAGGAATGAATAATCTTATTGATCTCAGCCTTACATACATGTACATCCACGGTTGACCTATATCGTAATAACAATCTTTTAACAAACTAAATCAACTTAATGAAAATTACCCCAAACTGTAAACAAAGTCGTTACCAGAACCTTCTAAAGTCATCATCAAGGCTAGGTATTGAACTCCAAATCAAGTTAAACATCTATTTATAACTTACAAACAAGAAAAAAATGAGCATCGCACCTTTGATGTGCCTAATGTCAATGTTGTATTCATGCAACATCAAAGTGCTCTGCAGTCTCTGATATTTATTTTTTATTTTGTTAATGAAAGTAAGGGGCGTGGAGACTGAATACAATAATTGGAGACGGAGGTAAACTAATATACACTTTAAATAGTTCCAAGTCCAATATCAAAGTCAAACGTTCCTTCTCGATTGTAGAATGATATCTTTGGTGCTTGTTTAATTATTTAGAGAAATAACACACTGGATGATCTACACTATTTTGTCTTCTTGACTCAATACTCCTCCAACCCTTACATCACTTGAATCAACAGACGGTTTAAATAATTGACTAAGTTTGGAGTTGAAGGAACGGGTGCATCTGTCAGTATAGCCTTTAATTTATCAACAGCTTCCTGACATTTGTCAAACAATAAAACTTCGTTTTCTTACTCAATAAGTTCGTCAGGGCTTCAGCAGTTATGGGCATATTTGAACAGAATTGCCGATAATATCCAGCCACACCCCAAAATCGCATCAGTTACTTTTTACTAATAGGTACTGGAAATTCAGAGATAGCATTGACCCTATCTTGTATAGGTTTAACTCGACCGTGTCTCAATATGACCTAACAATGCAACACAAGCACGAAAAAACCTCACTTTTACCGAAATTAACTGTCAAACTTGGATTATTGAGACAAATGATCTTTCAAGGTTGCGGTTGAGATGATGACGTCATCGATGTTAGTTTCACAATATCTAGACTAGATATCATCATGTTCATTAAACACTGGAATGTGGAAGGATAATTTTTAATACCAAACGGGATCACTTTATATTGATAAAGTGCATCTGGAGTAGCAAATGCCGAAATTTCCTTTGCTCTTTCCGCTAGTGGAATTTGCCAGAATCCTTTTTAAAGGTCAAATTTGGTGATGTAATTTGCATTTCCAATTTTCACTTTTCTGTAGTCAGTATAAGTACGGGAAGTATCATATTATTTAAACACTAGAATACATTGTGACCTCAGTTACTCTTACTTGGTTCTGTGAAATCATTCCAAGGCAAATGTTGAATTTGTTTTTCTAAACATTCTTGGTTTAGAGGATACATCCTGTAAATATGTTGTTTCACAACTGTAGAATCTACAATTTCAGCGTCATGGTAGATTGTATTGTTGGTGTCCGAATATCTGGAAACAAGTAATCGTATTCACATAATATCTTTTATATTTCGCTCCTTTCTTGTGTCTGTAGATGTGAAAGTGTCTGGTCCAGCTTGTTTAATATTTCTGAAGATTGGTTATACCAAAGTCACTACAGTTAAATTCCATCTTTTACATCCTCACTGTGTGAGATATGTACAATTGAATTGATTAAATGATTGACAGGGCCATCTCTAAACAATATTCCATTAAATATTTATATGACATCGTTTTTTTCTGTTTCCTCTTCCCATGAGTGTTAACGATATAATTTCAGTCACTTACGTTGTTTTCATTTGTATAAGGAAGAGGATTTTCAGATATAGGCAAGAGAGCTAAAACTTTATCACCAAGCTGAAAACGTCTTTAATTTGTATATTTGTCTTTCCTATTTTCATATTTGACTGTGTAAATCAAATAATAGTTCTTGTTACTTCATAAACCTTTGGCAACTTATATTTGAAGTCTGACACATAATCAAGAAGATTAATTTCTAAATGGCTAGTTGAAATAAGTTTCTCTTATAATAATTACAATGGTCCACAGACAGTATGTCCAAAAACTACTTCAAAAGAACTAAGGCATAATGATTTTCGAACTGATTATCTAACTGAAAACAACAGCAAATGAACACCCCCATTCCCTGCAGCAATATGACCAAGTTATATTCTTCAGCATCTAATGAAATCTTTAGAAAGCCCCTTGACTTTCAAGTTGATAGGGAGAGGTCTTAAACTGTCGGACGCATAATTCATACATAACTTGTTGGAAAATTCCAGAAATAAAAGTTAGTTAACCATTTATCTGACTGGGTAGATTTGGAAAGTCTAGAAAGTGGGAATAAAACTTTATCAAAGCCTTTACTATGGTTTCATTTTTAATGTGTCTATTGTAGCTGGATATCCTGAGAACGCACATATTATAGTTAGCAAGTATTGGTTGCCAGACTAAGACTTTGGTAAGTGACCGAGTACGACAATTTAATAGCTCACTGACCTCTTTTAAATTAGATCATTTGGAAAAGGTCTATCCTTATTATGTGCCTAAGTTTTCAACCGTCTTACAATAAGTGCACGCAGGAAGAGGATTTCTGATCAGTCTTATCAGAAGTTTGATTCCTAAACGTTGTCCCAGACCGAAATTTAGAAGTACTGGTATGAGACTGAGATAGGATTTTATAAAAAAAAAAAAAAAAAACTGCTGAGAGGAAGATTTCTTAACAAATGAAATTTTCTGAGTCAGGTAATAATCATCAACATTTTCCAAAGCTTCCACGTTTGCATATCAATGTAGGACTTGACGTCGCAATAGACGCAGTTCGTGAACTCATGAATTAATATGAATTGTCTGAGGTTATCGTAATCTTGATCAACCGTCTTGGCTGAGCACCACTTATAAAAATATTTTTCTCTTTCCAGTGCAAACTCGACATGGGTTTATCTAGTTTCTTTTCTGCAATTCCTAAACCGTAGTCGATATGCCTCAGGTACCAACTCATAACCCGGTAGAAACATTCCATAACTACGTCATAATCAGCACTTTGGTGCACCGACAGTCGAGTATAGACTTCACGACCTTTGCCAATAAATACAATTTTAATAAAAAGTCCGATGCTTGCTCTGTTCATTTCTAGTTTCTGGCAATTTTTCTAAAAATGAGGAAAGTTTCCTTAAAACGTGGTACGAACCCAGTATTTCTGGTAATATGAAAACATGAGCTTATGAGTAGAGGTTGTTTTTGTGTGAGCATCTCCTGCCAGTTTTAAATCTTTAAATTTCTGTTGCATTTCCCTTTCTTCTTTATATCTCTCTCTGTATCTGTATTTCTCTCTCCTATTTCTCTCAATGAATTTGTATTCTCTTTCCTATCTTCATTTCCTTTGGAAGCTGAAAGGTTTCTTAAACTCGATTTCCATCAAGTTTTATTAAATTTTAATTCTTTTAATTTCCTATTGAAATCAGATGCAGAACAACTGTTTTGAACCAAATTCTGGGCCAAAATAGTTTTTTGTTTTGTTTTGTCAAGGATGCCTTTACTTCTGAAATATTATAATGTCTGCGATTCGCACGCAACTCGTCCTCTTTCAAAAACGCCAATCTTTCCTGGGTAGGATTTGAACCAAGGTTTACTACATTCAATGACATTGTGAATGCTTGATGGTTTTGCTAAAGATTGCTTAAAAGTTTGAAATTAAAATCTTTGACAGGGACAATGAAAATTCCCAAAGAAAGTCAATTTAAATTTAAAGACAGTTTTAAGTTAATCTGAAATATTTTTAAAAAATTCAGATCACGGAGGAGGCACCAATTTCTTGGTGTTTCACTAAGTAACAGAAAAAACAAAACCAAGTTTAGTAAAATTCAGCAAATAATTTATTTCCTTGAATTGAAAGTGAACATTGAAAAGGAACATATATCACTGTGATATAAATTCCGAATAATCATAAAAGTTCAATGACAAGTCCGAAAATACAAAGTGCTGTGAATGAATTCCCGTGGTATTCCAAATGAATTCCAATTTGAAATGTTCTGATGTACCAAAAGTCTTGATGTATCACAATAATATTATCTAAAATGTCTTTGAGTGAATTCACAATAATCCCTAAATAGTGATTTTGTCAAAAATAATTAATGAGAACTTTGTAATTCCAATTAATAATTTCAAATAAATGATTCGTCTCAAATTATATCTGAACACAAAAATAAATAATGTTAAAGACATAATTAAAAATAGGAATGAATTATCTTGTTGATCTTAACCTTCTATGCACCCCAGCTTGATCTATGTCACAATAACAGTTTCTGAAAAACCCAATCATCTTAATGGAAAGTTACATCTTAACAGTAAACAATTTGCTTCTAAAACCTTCTAAGGTCATAATCAAGACCAGGTCTTGAACTCAAACCCAAGTAAACATCTATTTATAACTTACTAACAAGAAAATAAATAAGGGCAAAATAAAACTCTGTCATCAATCATGGGCAAATGGCAAACACACATTACAAACTAAATATACATAACAGAGGAAAAGATGATGAAAGAGCAAAGGAAAAAGAAACATTATCAACGTGACCTTCCAAGAAAAGACAAAGGCTTTGCGCAATGTTTTGCTCAGCAATTTGCCAAAGAAACCAAGTCACGGACTATAGAATATTTTTATGCCTGTTAAGTCGATCATCCTAGTCAAACTGAAAATATTTCACGATGATTGAAGACGAAAAGAAGAAGGTTAATCTGGAGGAAACTTTTACTCTCAAAGTAAGGAACATTCTGAACGATTGGTACAAAGACTTCGAACGACGACATAGTGGAATATTTGGATTCGTATGGATTACCCTTGATCGAAGACGATATTATGACCTTTATGCGAAGCAATGCTGCTTGGACATAATTAAATAATGTGAAATTACAAGGACCAGATTCTATCATGTGTTGACATTAATATTGTATACATTTTTATCAGTGATGTCTTCTCGTTTACAGTTTAGTTTTGGACACCACTTCCCTAGAAGCGATGAAAAATGGTAGTTTCGAGATCTTTATGGTCACTTCCTTTTTTGTGGCTTGAATACGTAGTTAAGTCGATAGCTAGAAAAAATACGGATAGAACATTGGATCCTAGGTCTTATTCACCAGCATTGTAAACGCTATTAATATGTTCTCTCTTTGTGTGGTATTTCTATTGTGTTGCCTGTTGTCTATTGTGATAAGTAATAATTTAGGTATAATGTATGAGATAATAGACTGCCCCAATCATCCGGCTGCATTATTGTTTGGGGACTGAGCGAATGCGTTGAACTGGGCTTATTCAAATATATATTTAGAAGATGCAGTGATTGTTTTGTCATTTTTGTTTAAATTTTCTCTCTCTCTCTCTTTCTCTCCCCCCCCCCGGCTCGCTAGGTGATGTTTCCAAAATCACGTCCGTGTGTCTAGTCATCAGATGTTTTCTATGACCTCCTTGTACCAAACTAAGGAGATTTTTTTTCGTTCATGCCCATGTGTAGGTGTTTTTCTTCAAGAACTTGTGTGGGTCTGCCAGAATACTTGTTATTCCCCATAACTCTACCCATGTTTTACGGTCCCTTATAATATGTATGTTTGTGTGTGTATGTGTGCATGTTGGTCAGTAAGCGCCAATATTGGTCAGTACTGACTTGCTTTGACCAGTAAGACTGTGCATTAGTAACTATTGCTTATTCGCTACCTTTACCCATCCATATTACAATTTTTGTGATGCTAATCTCCGTAAGATCCATCGTAGAGACCCCTTTTGGCCCATATCACCAACATATACCACTGCAATCAATTAGTGGATATTTGTGCAAACAAAATATTTATTAAGAAAACTAAAGTGCATTCCGCTAAGCAAACGATTTGCTTTCTCTTAATCTCTTTGTTCTCCTTCTGGCATTAATAGGTCATATATCTATCTATCTCTCTATCTGTACACAGTATACTAGTTTATTGCATTTTTAATAGTCATTAAGAGATTTAGCTCCTTTGTTGCAGCAATAGGTTGTCCCATATACGACTCGGATTATTTTAAGAATAATGTCGTCCAAAGGATATTCAGAAAGTAATATGGACTTTGTAAATCTTGTCCAACATGTATACATTTAGTTTACTCTACTCTCCCGGGCCTTAAATTCGATGAGAATCAGTTTATCGCAGCATTTGTATGTGCATTAGTCTTTCGATACTCTTATACAGCCTATGAGAAAATAAGATGATTGAAAAATGAGACGAACCGAAATATTTGAACAGAATAACGTAGACTGTTGAATTAAACTGGTGACGCACATCATTTTGTGTCCTTGGTGTGAGTCATCTGTACTATAATTTATTATTTTGCGTTGGGAACAAGCTCTGAGTTTTTCGCGTCTATACAAAAGGAAATTTCGGACTTGCATTCCATAGCTTTTAGTTTATAGTTCATATTGTTATATTTTTTCTGTTTGCCATTTTTCATTTTTACTCAGTGTTACATTTACACAGCCACAATGATATCAGAAAGAAAGGTAGCTGAAATGTAAATAAAAAAAATCACTAAAATGTGTATACTGATTGTTTAAAGGCACAGTTAAAATATTAGACGCAGTGGAAATGGAAAATGCACAAGCTATAATTCTAACTCATATGGAAACAGTTTAAGTAGGACGATATGGAAACTTAAAGTGATCTAATCGGATTTTCGATCGATCATCTACGAAGTAATTAAGAGTTACATTTTTCTGTTTTTCATTGTGTGTGGGGATGGGGTTAGGGTCTGTGTTTATCCTGGTATAAACTGTCAATTGCGAAATCAGACAGCTTAAATAACACCTGGAATAAATGGAACCAGTGGCCTTTTATCAATGGTCTTTTTACTAGAATGTCAGTGTTCTAGAAACACTTGCATGACATGAATATCCTTCAAAGCTAATTGTTTCTAACTGTTGCTAGCATTTCTGTTCTCAGACATTCTACCATACTCCTGTTCGTGCAGTTTCTTTAAATTCACTGATATATATTCAATCCCCATTAACTCTGTGCCATTTTCATTTCGCAAATGTCCGAAAGGATTATGGCTATGCGGATGTTAGACGGTAATTTATGGGCTGTCTTTCACAAGGCATGCGTGACTTGGTTTTAAAGCAATGGATTCTTTAAAAGTGAATAGCTGAAATGAATTCTCCTTAAAGAAAATCAATATGTGAGTTAGGCAATTTAGCCAGGTATTGTATTTCTGACGACGTAAGATAAATGTAGGGGGATTTGATAATCAGCTTCAGATGCTTAGCCAATAGATTGTTATGCCATACATGCATTCGTTGAAGAATGCAGAATGATTTTGCGTAGTAAAGATAAGAGAAAAAAATGAAGAGGGTCATATCACCTGTCATGAACAATATATAGCAAAGTAGACGTCAAGTTAGCTTAAACATTGATGCTTTCTTTCATTTCAAATTATTCTTTGGACAAGAACAACAACAAATACACAAGGCATGACAATCTGATAAGAAATATCCACGCCATTTGACGGCATATTTTCCTGTTGATCCTGTTGTTCGTGATTCTGATACTTATAACTGTTTGCTTATAAAATCAACAAAATCAATTGCTACCCTAAATTTTCACTTCTCTTATTTGGCAACGATCGAAACGATGACTTTTGTACAAAATGATAGTAAAGTTTTACTCTCAGTTGCTTAAATTCACTCACGTAATGAAATTCATGCAAATGCAGATAGAAAGGATATGGGGTAACGTCTAAGCATTTGTCAGGCGACAACCTTTCCAAAGTGAATTCAGTCAGGCTTTTGCGAAATATCTCGTGAGGTCTTTTTCTCTCTCTCTTAGCCGATTCCATGTTCGCCTTACAAAGATTAGAGCAGTAAAAGTCCGTTAATTTATGTATATCTTTTCTCAGTTCGTTTCTTTTTTATACTCTTTAAATCACATCTAATTACATAACAACTTTGTCAGAAAATACGATTTGTTTTCCATTTTCCTTTTTAAAACTAAGTATAGACAACGGACGATGAATCCAAAGAAAATATCAGAGACAGAACGACTGACACCTTAAACATATTCTTAGTAAACCTTTCACATCTGTTCTTGAAAAAAGACTTCAGAAGATGTTAGATTTTCACGATGTTCTTAAAGAGAACCAATTCGGATTCTGGACAGGCTATTCAACTATAGATTTTGTGCTGAAATTTTAAAAACTTGTAAGATGAATATATTTGGTGCTTTTAATTGATTTTAGTCGTGCTTTCAACAATGTATGGATGATAGGGTTGTTTATATTATTATTAAGCAACAATGTGAATGGTAAAATATTTAGAATAATATATAACATATGTCATAAAATCAAATCTTTTGTCGTTTATGCGGGACAGCAATCTGCTTTCTTTCAATGTAGTAAGGGTGCGAGACAAGGTGAAAATCTTTCACAAATTGTATTTATCCTGTATCTAAATGACTCAGAAAATGTTACAAAATAAGTGCACTAGTGTGTAGTTACATTTTTCTGATCACTATATGTTGTTCGTCCTTCGAATTTTTATACTGCTTTACGCTGATGAAGCTGTCATTTTTCGTAACGAGGAAAAATTATTCCAGCATAATTTAAATTTGTTTTACGAATATTCAGAACTATGGAAATTGAGTATCAATTTCACAAAGACAAGATTTTAATTTTTGGCACACGAAAAGTTGATAAATATCGGTTTACAATTGGCGATTATCTGAAAGACATTTGTGCTGAATTTAAATACTTAGGTGTTATTTTTTCTGACAATCGAAGGTTTGTTAAGTCAAAAAATATAACGTTTATCAAGCTAGAAAGGCCATGCATCTTCTTTAACGAAGAATCATATATTTTAAGCGTCCAATAGATCGGCAATTGCATCGTTTCGATTATACTATATTTCCCATTTTATTAAACGAGTGTGAAGTTTGGGCATTTGAAAGTGCCACAATTATTAAAACTTTGCATATCAAAGTTTAAGAAACATCATGAAAATGAGGAAAAGTACTCTTACATAAATGAGATATTCCGAACATGGAAGGAAACATATTGATATAATTATCAGATAACGAATTATAGGAGTTTGGACATATATTATCAATGGTAAATAAACTAAACTATCTAGACTCCTTTATCAAATACTTTTTCACGAGGCCATTGTTAACTCTAATACATAGAAATGGCTGAATAGCATCAAGAATGCTCTGACAACTGCTGGGTGACTGGACCAGTTGCATTATGAATTTATTAATAATCGGTGGGAAAAACGCATGATAATATAAACTTTTAATGACCTGTATATACAGGAATGGCAATCGTCGGTAAACTTATCATCCAATGGAAAATTTTTCCATTGTTTAAAAGAAGACATACATATGGAAAACTATTTATTACTGTTAGTTATAGTACACGTCACATTAATTTTATTTTTAAAATTTAATATAAATATAGTTATAAGAAAGTTCATTCAATGGTGATTTTTTGAGTGATCTACGCATTAATAGTAATAACAACATTTCCAGACGAAAATTATCGATGGCAATGGACTTTTACGATGGCAGTTCGGCATTACACTGGGTCAAGAAAGTTGATATTGGATTGAACTATTTACTAGTTCATGGTGGAATCAAGGTACGATCTCGTGAACAAGAAGCCACGGCCATTTTCACTCCTCTCCTGTATAGGCGTTCAACTATGAATGTAATATAGAAGCCATGTTTATACTATCTTTTACGTGCATGAAAGAAAATATTTGTATTGGAAAAATATGTATTATGTGCGAATTGAAATAAAAGACATGACCTACCATACAGAAGATATATATGAAGTTATATAATTGCCTCCAATTTATTGGCCTTGTATGCCTTTTTTCCAGCCGGTGTTTTCCCTGGCTTTGTTTATAAATAACGACATTGTCGCGTCTCTGTTATGTCTGTAGTACAACTTCTTACCAACCGCAAGCGCGTTCCCTCTGACATCATATCACACGACAAAAACCGACTTAAACTGAATCAACCCCATTACTTGAATGTGCATACAAATGTCGAAGTACGTTATCACTGAATCTGCCGTTAAGCATTTTTCAAGGAATTTACACAATAATCTTCAATGGAATTTTGATGGACAAGGCACGAAATAAAGTGAATAAACACCATTTAAAGGTATGTGTAGTCCAATTCTCCAAAATGACACCTAAAGCTGCAAAAAGTGACTCAGAGTGAGTACATTGAACTATGTGAGTTGTACATTAGGAATCAGTATTTATCATTGATAAAGTTCAGGACTAAGAATCACAGACTCTCCATTGGGACACTACACTGTCTGAGGAAAGAAAATGTAATCATTATAATAAAAATGTCATCGGGGACAAATCCTATTGTTTATTTTTCGTTTGTCCCAAAATTCACGAAGAAAGGATATGTTTCTAAAACCGTTTTATTACCGTAAACCATCTTTAGGAGAGATACAAACCTTATAATAGCCAATAATAACAAAAATCTTCAAACCCTTACCACATTTGTTATTGTAATAATAAAGACAATATCATGAACTTTGTGCTGTCTGTGGAAGCTGAAATTTTCCATACTTCAAATGATATATTTTTCTTTATCACATAGTAGGTATAGTTTTCCTGTAGTATGTGCAGTTTCATAGTTTTGATATTACCACACGTTAAAATATCACTTATGTGATTCTGATTGGTCCAAATAAGCCCATGAAATTAATGTGCAGTATCCTCTTTACTGATTGGCTGGGATCGTGGGAAAACGTTTTTAACCCCGCCTTCTGGAATGTTTTGTTTTGAATGAACATTTTTGGCGGCCATTTTTTAACTCGACTCGCGAAAGGAAATTGAGGAAAAATTATCTCGGCTATCCGAATATGGATATGTTACCTCCACAGGGGTTTGTTATGTCATGTATAACAATATCATCATAAGAAAAATGACGTAAAACTGCAAGACAAGAACAACAATAAGAAGTAAAACTAAGGGTATTGCTTATTTGATGGCGGGGTGGGGGAGGGGCGGTATATCTGTAACATAGATATAGAATCCACCGTATATACAAGCGTGGTTTAAATGTTAACTTACAGAAGTTAATAAACTCACCTCTGTTCACAGAAGAATCTGGACATAAATGGGTCTCCTAACTAACAGAACTTTATCCAACCACAGCATCTTTACGCAGTAACATATGGGATGCAAATCCAACTAAAAAAAAATTTGTTTACGTCTTCTGTACAGTCTATTGTTCCAAATCAAATACTGCAAATATCCGGTCACAAATGCATTGCAGTAAATGTGGGAATTTTTGCATCCAGTAACCCTATTTCACATGAAAATCGCAACAATGTAATGTTTAGTTCTGAAAGTGACATTTTAGGGTAAACATGTACTCTAGGCCTATTGTGTACCATATCAGACAATGTGGCATCACATCGCATTGATCATTCTGTTTTGAAAAATGATTTTGTCGTTATAAAATGTTCTGTTTGTTCGTATGGAAGCTTTTTCTTTGATTTATAGTTTGTAAAAAAGTACAATCTACTTTTACTAGTTAAACTTTGTTTGGGACTATATTTTATGCACAACAAATGAAAGGTGCACCGTCTGTCAGAATGAACGGAATTATTCGTTCTTCTTTCTATCTAAATAATTTCCACTGAAATAAAAACTATGTGATAAAAAGAATCTCAAATGGGTAATGATTTAATATTAAATTTATGAAACTCGTTGAATAATGTCCGCTTTTGCTCGCCAAGGCTCGCAAAAGCTGGACATTATTCAACTCGTTTCATAAATTTAATATTAAATGATTACCCATTTGAGATCCTCTATCTCTTACAGCTTTGTACAGTCCAGGAGAGTCTTTGTATTCGCAGAAAAATCCAAAGCTGACGTGGAAACAATACATACTGAGCTTCTTGGTTTCCAGAAATTTACTTGAAGCAAATTTCATCTTCTAGGTAATGTAAATTATGTCAACAACAATTTGCCCCTGAAACTGTGGAAACACAAGTTTGTAACAAGCTCACTAAAAGTCTTGATACGTCTACAGATGGCGCGTGCCAGCATACGCTAAGTGATTGTTTTCGTCTAAATGGTACTTCTACGTATTCACATTTTTTACACTCAAAGTATATTACTACTCTATGGTCACAAACTTAAGTAACAGAAAGTAAGCAAAACCACCACGTTTTATAAAACTTAACAAACAAATTAATTATTAAAGCTATAAATGAAAAATGTGAGAGGAACTTACAGTATTATAAAGTGAATCCAAACTAATCCTTAAAAAGGCCTATGAAAGTCCTAAATGAATGAAAAGTTCCTTAATAATGTTTTACCCAAAATGTACTTGTCCTCCGTAAAGTTGTCAAGATGGCATTATCCAGAATTCTTTCGAATAATTCATAACAGCTCCAGAATAATATTATGGTCCAAATAATGAGAACTTTCCATTTCACTTAAAAGTATAAACATGTTTTTTAGTCTCGAATAATATCTGAGTACAACATAAAACACGTCTGCAGGTTAACAACAATAACACAATAAGTGTGAATGACTCCAAAAATCGGAATGAATCTGATTGCTTTACTTTCTTTTTATATACACTGTATATTGCGACTGTACTTCGCAATAGACCTCACGTGATTGAACACGCTATTGATTTTGTGTCGAATTAAGCATATTCACGTGACCTCGCGCAACCAATTGCAAGATACAGATATATCTGGAAACGCAGAAATCCCAAAAGTCACTGGAGAAACTATACCTATTTTAAATCTTGTTATTAAGATTATTATTAATAATTGTCAACACATACGTAAACATGTATTTATCGATCATATGCAATTTGCGTTCTTAACAGAGCCAGGTCACGCACACAATTTATAACAAAATATATTATGTACAGTTTACAGCTATGAATAGAAATTACGAAACTTAAATAAAATCATGTATCAGGAGTTACCAAAAATATGATACGCATAACAAGTAATTCGAGTAACTCAAAGTTACCGTTGGACATGTAGACAACGCCATATAACCTAATCTGGTAACAAAAGCGATCAATAACATGCTCTCCAAGCACGCATTGCAATAACATGAAGAAAATAAAATAGGTCTTAACCAACTAAAAGAAAGGATGCAGTGAACAAAATTGAATATATAAATAATAGTGAAACTAAAAACAAATCAGCAAGACACGCAAATAAGTGCAACTCATTGGAATATACACAAAGAAATCTTCAAAATGTCGTTAATTAGAAAAAAAAAAACGGATCTGAGTAATTGTGATGAGAGAGATGATGAACTATTTATTGGTGAAGTACAATGCAGAATTGTTAGATATTTTCTTGGAAACATCCAGAGAAAATTTTCACGTAATATCATCATTGTAAACGAAGGGCTAATTATCACAACAATACGAATGTTTAGTTGCGTAGAAGGAACTGTCGAAGCATCATTGTAAGGATATATATTCCTGCAGATGAGTAAACAAAATTTAAAAGTAGTGATTTTGCTTGGCGTCGCTTAGCGATGTGATATAGCTGAATGCCAAGAAATTAGTTTTGGTCAAAATTAGACAGAGATAACACACATGGGGCAAATGGTATTGATGATTGTAATGACTATAATGATACAATCTCAGATTTGTATGGGGAACGAAATACAAATATATGATGTCTGTGACATCGATAACTACGATTATGAGAATGAATATGATAACCGCTATAATTCTAGGTATTAGACACATCAATGCAGAAGACGTTATGTTATCCTTTATAGGTTCTTCTCACTGAAAACTCCATTAGGCTGGTTTTTTGAATAAGAGATACTTTAGTTTGAGATAAGAAGACGAACAGCTTTAGTAACCGAAGTAATAAATAGATAAAATCTATTAAACGTTTTATCTAAATATAAATACTTGGTGCCCCAAATCACTTATCTGATCGATATGGTTTATCGCGATAGTACCAAATCGGGTAACAATCGAAACAAGAAACACGTAAATAGATATATCCATACTACACACAAAAATAGCTGCTGGCAGAGGGAACATTGAAATTTGCTGATGAATGGATAATTAATGTTTTCCTACTACGCCCTGAAATTTACTTGCGTGAGAAGCATCTCGTGGCCAGCTAATGTTTATAGGTTACCAAAGACAAAACAATCTGCATTGTATTCTTGAGGATATGTTTGATTTAATGCGGGCAAGGAAATAATACAGCCGAAGTCATTTTAAATCCATTGAAATATGTTAAAAGCTATATGGTCTCACTTTATTTCCCTGCGCAAAATATACGTAATTAACATACAGATTCATAAAAAGTATTACATTCAACACTTATCTTGTTTTTGCTACTAGCACTTATCCAAAATAAAATCGACAAGAAGAGACAGATGCCTTTACCAAAAATGTGGTTTGGACAAATTGTATCATCCATCTATAAAAAAGATATTGAGCTGAACTGGTAACCTTCTTGCCAATTTTGTTTAGGCATGGCATTTGCGGAAATTAAAATGTTCATGTACTTCAAAGATACCAATGAGTTATGCTTCAAATAATTATAGTACATGCTATCATTCTTTCCTCCTGTAAAAGTCATAAAATAATTAAACGTTTCTGTGAATCAGTCACGAGAGCTTGCTTTGTAAAATACTTGTAAATTATCAAATTCAAATTATAGAAACAATTCACGACGACAAAGGTTCCAAAAATCAACTACGCAAATATGGGTTTACTATCTTTACACTATATATGTGACTACATGGAAGACCGAATTATTGAAGTGTGATGAAAACTGCTTAATTAGTGTGCGATCAACAGAGATGACGTCGGTACAAATTTGTTACAAATGACTTGCACATAGCACGAATATCAGTGATATAAATGTCGAACCACGACCTCTATTAGTATTTTTGCAAAAAATAATATGACAAATATAGTATCATATTAATATTCAATTTTGTAATCTGGAACTTAATTCGGAATTATTTATTAAAACACAGACAGCAGTGACGCCATATAAAAAGAATATTCACCGCCTACCTAATTTAGAAAGTTCATTACAAGATGGTATAGTGCTTTTACCATCATTTATTCATGGGCTTGTTAGGGGAAGTACTTGTAAATAAGTTGTAAAAACGTATTGCCTGTCCCAGTTACCAGTGCATATGGCAATACTAAAATGATTATATCAGAAAATGAAAGAGAAAATAATCAGTATTCTTTTTTGCAAACTTTGCAATCTGATATTAAAAAGTACGCTTTTAGTGCAGAATATCTGAAGAAAATCAAAATCATCACACCTTGGACTATTTGAAGCTAAATTTAAATACAGGTTATCACTGAGTATTGATAAAATACACATTAATGTGTTGCAAACAAACAGTGTTATGACATGCAAACACAATTCAGAGTGAAGACAATACAGAAAAATAAACATTAATATAGATACAGTTAAGTGTTTGAATGCTAAACGATCCTTACATCAAATGGCTTACTGTTGAATTGTTCTGACAAAGTAGTTCAGAGAATTATGCAAAATTCTAATAATGCTATAGTAGATGATATCGAAATAGAGATACTACACTAACTCTTAAATTTAAGATAGAGATTAATATTTATGAATGCATCTAAATAAGAACCAAAGTCTATCATTTGTTATTTTGACAAAATCTAATGCAGAAAAATTCAGGCTTGAAAACTGTTTTAAAATTTATTGCAATAATGAGTAGAGTTGGCCAGGTAAAACATCTCACTGACTGCAATTAGTTGTGCGTCTTTAATGATTTTTCCATAAAGCACGTTGTCATAAACTCAATTATCATGTAGACGCTAAAAAGACTGCATCAGCATCATACTCATATTTTCAAGATTAAAGTTCTCGATTTATTTTCCTCTTCTGCATAATTGTTTATCTTTAAATTTAAATATTATACAGTTTACATGTAATTGTTTGTAGCATGTAAGTCATTTGTTTATGATGAAAATATGCATTTTAACTTTTCAATATTATCAGCTCATAGTCTGATTTTGCGAGCAATCTTCATCAACTTCGAATCTTGACATTAAAGTCCTTATTTTCATAGTCATACGTTTAATATTTTATAATTTTGATACTTAGGACTATTAAAGTATTAAGCCAAGAACCAACTAAGACAGTATTACTCGACAGCTTTACTTCATTATTTTGAAACGATTTAAACAATCTAAAAAATGAAATCATATTTTTAAAGACGTTGTTGATAGTGATCCATCACGTAACATTCTTTCAGATGCATGCAGAGATCCAATAATCCGACTTGTTTGTTAATATGTCGTTGAATGTGGCACGGATGATCCAGATCTATGTTATGATGACAAACAGACATTACTTTTCTAGACAAAAGGGGAAAGCTATAAAATTGATAAGCAAATTCAGACCACAATTTGAATAAGTTTTCAATAATTCAAAAGCACTTTTCCTTTTGTGATTTTTTTTTATCTGTTGTCAGCCATAACGCGCTTTCCTGGATCATTTCTTTTTCCCTCGGCAAAAGAAGGACTCTACTTAAAACAACCAGTCGCCTCTCAACAATGAACCGCTTGCTCTCTATTATTCACGCTATGATTAAAAATTGATCACGATAGCAGATGTATCGCAGAAATTCTTTGATATTGGTAATATCTTCGAGATGAGTTTGCTGACGATAGACCCGAATACATTTTATCCGTCGGGAATGTGGGGGCTTTGAAATAAAGGGATCTCCACAGAACATTAGAGGACAGTAGTGAACGGGGATACTTTAGCGTCAATGGGAAAATACATTACAAGACCCCCTGGGACACTTTGGCGTCACAATTTACAGCGTCAATGGGAATGAGCATTACAAGAAATCCTGGGACACTAGAGCGTCAAAGGAAAGTTGGGTTTTGTATAGAAACAATAGGAATGGAACAGGTAGGGTGACGTCAGGGTACTGGCAACAATGTTGCAAGTGGCTGACCTGAATACGCGCGGCTACCTAGGTAGAGACAAATACAATAGAGACATAGACATAGAAACATGGTTAGAGATAATGACATATACAATACAACTATAGATTGATGAACATCAATCTATCATACCTAAATTATATAATAGACTAAAAAACATTTTTAGGCAAGAAAAAGTAAATCTTTTCGATGGAATGAAGTGGCGCTGAAAAGGGCCTTTGGGTTCATCTTCTTCTATTTTCTCCAGTTCTTCCACCAGCTTCTCACTTTCTCTATGATTCCTTTCTTCTTCTTCTTTTTCTTCTCTGGCATCCAGTCAGGATGTCTCATAGATCTAAATTTTTCTTGCACTTTCATCCAGTTGTTGTTCAGTCTCTCAAACTCTTCTATTCTCTTTCTGTTTTCCTTCTCCTTTCTCTCTTTTGTCCATGTGTTCAGCTTTTTATAAAAATTTCTCTAACCCCCGCTGGACAAAAAACCAATCGGTGAAATTGGCTATGTCTTGCAAAAAGCACCTCACTTGGATGACATTATCAAGGGCCTCCTTCAGTGTCCCCACTCTCACATATTTAGGATGGATGAAGCCTCTTAATTTCTCTACCTCCTCTATCATGCCTTGCACCAGATCCCTGGCTACTTTGAGGCTGGTGACTTGACTTGTCACAAAGTCTTTCTTAACTGGATATCTTCATTCTTTTTCAAGTCTTTCCATCACGTAGGCTGCATCAACCATCCAGTACCAACTGTCTTTCAATTCGTTGAACAAATTCATTTTTTTAGGGTGTTGGCTAGTCAACGTTGTGTAGCCAGGCTGACGACAGCTCCGCTTTATATACGTGAAGCACGGACGTGAAGAAAAACATCCCTTACACTCACTTCATATATTATATACTATCATCACAGACGGGAAGAGAAGAAATAAAACCCACCATATTTACTATCCACACAAACGGACGCGAACGCATAAAACACACACTCTTCTATCCACACAGACGGGAAGAGAAGAAAAAAACACACCATATCTACTATCCACACAAACGTACGCGAACGCATAAAACACACACTCTACTATCTACACAGACGGGAAGAGAAGAAAAAACACACCATATCTACTATCCACACAGACGGTAAGAGCCCCCCCCCCCAAGATATCTACTATCCACTCAAAAAGGGAAGAGAAGAAAAAAAAACACACTATATCTACTATCCATACAAACGTACGCGAATGCATTCAAACACACACACATACACATCAGAAAAGGAGTGAGTGTTTAGAGTCACACTACTCTACATTCACATAAATTGGCAACTTGAATATTGTCTCTTTTCTAGAGATCTGGTTAGCCCTGAGAAGGGTAGTTCATCCTTGGAATTCCAATTGCACCTGGCTAATGGTGACATCTTCCAGGCCTGGCACCACGGATACAACGTCTGCTCCAGTCCTGCTCCCAACTGAAGATTGTGGTTGGGAACGCAGACGGGGCTTGAGTGGCTTCACTATCCCACTCCTCCGTTCGAGGAATAGTGAAGACTTGTTCCCTCTGTCTTCTCCAATGTCACACTCGTGGATGCTGTGGCCTCCTTATTTCCTCTTCCCAGTTTTCTCTCTGGGGGATCACGGCTCTTGGTATTGGTGGTAGTGGGTGTTGTGGCTGTTGTGGCTGTGGTTGACGTACCTGTGTTGGTGCTATTGCCTGTGGAGGCGTCCTCACCTCAGGCTTGACCTCAAACTGAGGCCTCAGTATGAGGTGTGGCAGGATTCTTTCTTCCTTCTCTTTCTTCTTTTTCCTCTTCTGTTCCTCCTCTTCTATTCTGGGTTCCTCCTGTATTGCCTCCACGGCCAGTTCGTCTAGCAGACGCCTGGCATACTCCAGGTGCATCTGAAGTTCCAGTAACTTTGCAATTCTGTTACTCATCTTCAATGTTGATACGTCAACGATGGGTAGCCAGACTGACGATCGCTATGCTTTATATCCTTGGAGCACGGCCATGAAGGAAAACATCCCCTTACACCAAAACTTACAATACCACTATTACTATTACATGGAACGCGCGAACCTACAAGAAACACTCACGCTGACTTTTTACTTACAAACATAGACACACACTATCGGACAAGACAGAGAAACGAAGTGTGGATTTTTACTGACAAAAGAAACGAAGTGCTTATAGACACACTTTAATTTTTTAAACTTAAACACACAATTTTTTTTGGTGGCAATTTGATTAGTATGTCTTTTCGAGAGTGTTGGGGTAGCCCTGAAAAGGGCTGTTGTGTTGACGGGGAGTGATGGAAATCTTTTATCGTCTAAGATTGCGTCCGAGTCTGGCGGCAGGATTTCCTATTCGATACGGTCTGCTTCTGCGGAAAGAGATTTTCCAGGTACAAATCCACTTCGCTGAACAAGGAATGCATGAAATTGTTGACGGGAGCTACTCTGGCATCAGCTCCCGGATTCGTGTTGTCCGTTTTGATCACTTTGAGTTTCAGGTACAAGTAACTGCTATTCAGATCGATGTAATCTTCGGGCTGTCCTTTGATTTCAAACTCGATGGGAGCTGAATCCGTCAAAGAGGAGACGGGATGAAATTCGACCCATTGGGATTCTTGCATCGTCATCATGGTGGGTGGCATGGCCAAAAGATCCAGTTCCGACTTGGAACAGGTGCAAGACTCTCGGTGCATCATTTTCTTTCTTTCTCTGATTTAATAATCAGAAACGTCTAAGTCTCGGACGGTTCTTTTTTTCTTAGTCTTTCTAGCTCTGGGGTTGTGAAGTCTTCTGAAGGGGTGTCTTCGTCGTCTCTTTTTGCCTTGTCCTTGCTGTGGCGTCAGGGAAGTAGGAATGCCTGACTCGGCAGCGTCCGGGGCATTTATAGCAGTTTCTCGTCGGCCCAAAATGTCTTTGCCCGTGTGAAGCAAGACATTTTTGCCTAATCTCAAGAAAGCTTCTTTGGGATTTTGTTTGTCAATGATGACATTTTGGAGAAATTCTTTGCCTTGCGTCAACACGGCATCTTTCAAGGCGTGCAATCCCCGTGTCACCATCGGTTTCAAAACGAGAGCCACCGAACGAAAGGCTGATTTAAGCATATCTCCTAAACCATGTCCTCGCTGTCGAGCGACTCCTTGGTACACATGATACATGACTTACAAGGGGTTAGAGTAATCGTTTTCGAATATGGAGTTTCAATGTGACTTTCCCTTTGATGGAATATTTTGTCCCAGATCTCCTTTTATAGTAATGTTGACAATGTCGAAATACGACTTACTGACGGGCAAATAGTGAGGATGTACAAATTCTCGGTGAACTTGATAGGTGTTTCCACTTTCCTCGTCAGCGTTCGAGGCAGAATCCACTTTGCAAGGAATAACACGCAGTAGCGGTACGGAGGTGTGTCCCACCACGTTGTACTCCACCACATCGGAGTGCACAAAGATCAAATTCAGTCCTTGGTTCATTTCTACAGGGAATCGAAAATATATTTCGCAAAATCCAAGTTGCCGGTAACGGCTGGTATTTCGTTTTTAATCTTGATCAACTTGGGATCTCCACCCAACATGTCATACCATTCAGGAGAAAATGTAATGGCCAATACTTTGTTCTCTGAAAATTTGATCAGTAGGCGACGAGCTATTTTATGGTACTCGAGGGTGACACTTTTCTGGTTTTTTTTTCCAAGGCTTTGCCAAACACGGTATTGACTTTTGTAGCACTCGTGTTCACCAAATGTTGACCGCTAAAATAATAGCCTGCAGCAATGATCAACAGATAGGTGAACCGTTTAGTTTTAAGGTCTTGTGTTTTCATAGAGTCACCTACAGTGGTGCGATCATCCAAGTTTTGTTGCACTTGATCGTCATGAACTTCCACCTTAAAAGTGTTTTGATTTGGAAAGATATTTAGGATTTGTGTAGGGTGAATCGCTTCCTCTAAAGCCACTTCCCAATGGGCTTCGTGATTCAGTTGGATGGCCTGCGGTAATTTGGCCGTGTAACAGCATAAGGTGTTGTGGGGATACACCTCCATGGAACTGTCACTGGGTAACGTCAAGTAAAATTGGCTGTTCATAATTCCAGAGTTCTAGTGTCCGAGGGGTCGCTGGAGGTCAGAGGAGTGTCTAAAAGAGTATTGTTGTTAGAATGGTGACTGTTGGAAGGGTGACTGACGTTGGACGCAAGACTCACGTTGTTCTCGTTACAGGAATATTTCAGGGACGGATTGGGGAGAAGGTAACCGATGCAACTGCTGAGTAAAATGGTCCTCAATTGTTTGTCTCCTTGTTGAAAACTCAAATTGGCAATGTCAGTACCGATGACACAACACACCACAAAGATTTGGCAGAAAAAGACGATTTGAGTTTTATGCACACGTTCTCCAAACCACACCCACAAGGGTTGCTTTTGTATATCTTGCAGAGAAGAATTGGGGGAAGGAGTGGTCACTGCAGTAGCTGAGTCTGTGTTGAAGGGCATGATGGTCACTTCCTTTTATAGTCGATGATTTGCAAAGCAACGATCCAAGAGTCAAAACTCGACTGATATCCTTTCCGATGTCCCTTGGCTTCTTTGACACGTCGTTTTCCCACTTTTCGGGTTCTTCGATCGAGAATGCTTTCTATCTCGTACACGTCGTCTTCTGTTTTGTTCACACGTTGTAACTCGGGTAAGTAAAACGTTCCTTTTAACACTTCCCCGTTCATGTCTTCCAATTTAAAGACGGGAGGATAACGGCCACGCACTCGTTCAGTGACACGAAACAATTCGGTTGTCCAGTTGGGTAAGTAATCTTTGTCGAAAGTGCGTTTCGTTTTGCCAATGCGCACCCAATCTCCTGCTGCCAACATTCCACCTTTCTTGGGGACAATCAGCATCAAAATGTACAAAACAGGAGCTCGAAGACGGTCACTTCGTTGTCGGGAGTCACTTCTTGGGGGGCACGTCTGAGGCTCCGATGGTAAGATTGGTTGTACGCTTGGACTAGGTGGGGAACGACGTCGACGTACTTAAGAGTGTGTTGATGCGTAACATATTTCCACATGCGTTCTTTCAAGGTGCGTTGGAAACGTTCCGCGATGCTGGCTTTGGTTTAGGGATTCTCGATGGTGAAAAAATGAATGTCACGTTTCTTCACTTCTTTTTGGAAAGCTTGGTTCAGAAATTCAGTGCCTTTGTCGGTTTGCCATCGAAGAGGGTGACGCCCGCTTTGTTTCAACAGCAGCTGGAGGGCTCGTACTAACTCACTGCTCGATTTGGAAGTCAATAGCACGACCCAGGCAAATTTGGAAAAGACGTGGATGACACAAAACAAATATTTGTAGCCGCGATTGTAGGTGGCCAAATGAGAGACATCGGCTAAATCGGCTAGCTATTGATGATCGATGCCCTCCACTCGCATGCGACTTCTGGAAAATTTTCGTCGAATGGGTTTGTGTAAGGTTTACGTGGCTTGTTCTTGTAACCATCGTTGCACTTGAGGTAAACGGACACTTTTCAGTCGAGTTTTGGCAGCACAATACAATTTCTGAACTCCTCCGTAACCTGCAGGATGGGATGGCTCGTAGTAAATGCTGGCTAACACCTTCTTCATTTTTTAATAAGTTATCCACTCTTCGCTAATGCTACTCTGGATGGGACGAGGGCGTGGTTTAAAAACTGCTTTACGTGTCCAATGTGCCACAGGAGTAGAAGTGGGAAGTAGTTTTGGTGGTGGTGTTGGTGGTGGTAATGGGATGGCTTTGGTTCTCTTTTCTTTTCTCGCTTCTGGTTTCCCTTCTTTCTTTTTGACTTCTGTCGAAGGAGGAGTGGACATCGTCATTTTAACCCTAGCTTTAAGTTCTTCTCGTTGGGGTGTAGGGGAAGGGGTCAACAAGAACGCTGCAATCTTACTAGGGATGGGGGCTGCTGACTGTGTTTGAAAGACTTCTCGTGCCTCTTCTTTCTCAGACATCCGTGGGGCTGCATCTATCTTGACCGTTGAGGGTGGTAGTGGTGGACTTTTCATCAGAGTCTTAAAATCTTTCAGAGTTGGTACAGCTGTTTCATCTAAAGCTTTCTGGTGAAAGAGTTGCAGTCGTTGCAACAGTTGACCGTACCTTTGCGATTTTTCCGTTTCTGATAAATTGCTGTGATCCATCAATGATTGCAGTTCGTGTTGTAACTGGGACATCTCGGTCAAATGAGGATTGGGAGGTAAATGCGGGGTCCGTTGTTCTTGCCAACGAGGGTATTCCATCCATCGTTTGTAAGGTGCTAAAGCTGTTTTCGTCCTTAAATCGGATTTCAATGATCACGCCTGAGATCTTTTGATTCCAGTCAATCCTTTTATCTTCTTGGACCTTTTTGTCTTCATCCCAGGATTCTTCCCATCGTTCCTAATATTCCTTTCAGCAAGGGTCCTCCTATTGTTCTCAGCAAGTGTCCTAACAGGGGTAAAATTCCTCCGCGTTACACCAACATCTTTTTCTTTTGACGAATGGGTATTTTCTTTTGGACGATTTGACAAAGAACGTATCGATGTTTAGCTAAGCATTCTTTCTGATGTTTAGACAAAGGTATCGTTCCTTTCAAGACGTTCAGACAACATTCGCTCACGGTATCGAGGACATCTTTGGAGGCGGTTTGAATGAGTTGTTTTGGCATGGGTGGAGGAGCTTTGGACAGGACGGACAACATGTCACAATGTTTGGCTAAACGAGGTGGCAGTCCTTTTACTTTTCCTTTTTGGACAGAAGAACGACGATGGTGACGGTGTGCACTTCTTTGAGGGGGCATCTTTGGGAGTTCAGGAGCACAAAAACACTGAACCCATCGTTTACCTCAGGTCTTTTTTATACTGGAATGCGTCGCCACTGATTGTCGGCTCGTCGTATCATTTTCATGGCAGGCATCACACGTCGTGGAGGGGTTCGGAACGGACTCAATCGATACAGTTCTTGCTTGGACAAATCCATTAAACTCCTTAACACGCCAGATCGCTCTTGGACTTTGATTTTGCGGGCAGGTACTTTGTGAGCAGCGGCCACTGTCGCTAAAGAAGAGGAAGATGGTGTCACCACTGGAGGAGAAGTATTTGGAGACGCGGGTTTCCAATTTTTCATCAAATTAAGAAAGACATGTGTCAAATCGGGTTTGGCAGGCATCACCAGCAACAGAGTAGTGGAAGAACCTGAGGCTACTGGAGATTCACCGTTGCGGCAGGTCTTGGTTTGCGAATGTAAGGTTGCTTCCTGGCGGTAGTACCTATCTTGCGGCTAGAAGCTGTTTCTGTGGCCGTTTCTTTTTCTTTTTCTGAGGCTGTGACCTGGTCTTGACACTGCTGCTCTTTTTCTTCTGGGTACGTCGGGGAGTGGTTTTTTCCTTGGGGACGACTTTGGGAGAATTAGGATCCCATTTTAAGAGGGAGCGAATGATGACACCTCCTAGAGAACCGCTACCTCCAGGTTTCAAAATGATTTGCATTTTGGTTTTTAGTGTCGATGCGAGGATCGGCCAGTTGCGTCAAGGCTACCTTGTTTCTGTCAAAACACGTTTGATCTGATGTGGAATGTAAATGATGCCTTGCAGTAATTGACGTGCTGTCACCGTAAACCATCGTAAGACTTTTCTGAGACCAGCTTCTAAGACACCAGCACGTATTTGTGGATTTTATTCACGACTGATGCCGTACAAAACACAAATCAATTTGACGGGAAGATGAGACTGAAGGGACGTCATGTTTACGCTGTGTGAGACAGACCCAAAGTGATCGAGGATTTTATAGACTTTAAGGTTGTTGTTAAGTCGACGACGGGGACGTGTACACGACAGGCCCTCCGTCTTAACACCAGTGGTGAAACAGATGAGTACGAAATCGCAAATAATCGGGGGTGGTGGGTTTTAAATCCACGAGTAAATAGGGGTGTGGAATTTGAGTGGCATCGTCGTACGCATGGATTAGCCAAGGCGATCCTAACTGTTTGGCTAACACTTGCACTTGCGATTTATCTCTAGGATTTTTAAACAAGACCACGTAATGAGCATTGAGACTGATGGTGCGATGGGCTTTATTTTGTTGAAACAAATTTTGGGTGATGTAAATGTCACTGGCATTACGATGATGCCCTTTGCGTCTAAAACACAGTTTAATTTCTTCTTCGTCTTCTCCTAACATGTCGTCGAAGATGACCAGATGGGTTTGACTGGGGTCAGACACGATCCCGTCGTCTTCGCCAGGAATGCCTTCCACAAACACGATGGAATCGTCTTGAGTTTCTCGCAGGAGGCTGTACGCCGATTGCCACTCTTTGTAACACCACACGATGCGTTGAGGTGGACGATCGATTAAATGATGTTTATGTTCGATCAAACGTTTGACAAATTTGGTTTTGCCTGAACCGCTAGGTCCGGCAATGAGCATAATAAAGCGATGCCGAATATACAAGGCCTCCCAACTAGCACGATCTAAGTGTTCGTCGATGACTTTGAAAGTGGAGGAAGAGGGAGCAGAGACAGCTTAGGTAGCCATAGTAGTGTAAGGAATGTCACTTGTGACACGAAAACAGACAAGACAAAAGTTTTTATACTTTTTTCAGGACACGTTTATTGCATCTTTAATTGTGAACAACACGAAAGACAAAAATACATAAAAGCCAAATGGTTAAGTACATGAATAAAAGACATAACAAAACGAGCATTGTGGAATATAAACAAGTCTCTGTACAACATATTTGGTGATCAAGGTGTGGAGTCACTGGGACAGTTTTTAATGTTCTTAGAGTCTCTACACTCCTTGGCACAGTCACGCAGGAGTCCTCCCGGAATGGCCTTTCGGGAATGTCGATGACGGTCCTGTCCTGTCCTGAAGGGAGTGGTTCTTCTTCTTCTGGTACTGTCACTAACACAGGTTTAAAGTTACTTTTTGCACTGAACATTTTAACTTTTTAGGATGACAAATCTTGGGTATAGTGTGACACTTTTTTTGTCCAAGCCTCGAAACCCCAACTTTTCCAGTCACGTACATCTTTCCAGAGAGTGTATAAGTCACAATCTACACACACATCATCGTACATATCTTCCGTACCTAAACGTTGACGAATCTTTCTTTCCTGTAAAGGTCGAGAAGTATCGAGATGAAAGCGCAAAGCTTTTAATAGAACGAGTTTTTCGTGTACATTTAAAGGGACCACTTTCATGCTTGTTTGAGTGGTATGTAATGTTCGTAAAGAGTCTACAAGGATCGACTGGTAAACGAAATCCCAGAAAGCAAGTCACTAAGCCACACACCACACGTCGTCCTCAATTCAATGGACACAGTTCTCGTAATAGGTGTTGCCACCGTTTGAATACTGTCATTGTCATTGATCTTCTTCCACGGAATCTGTTGTATCATGAATGATAAAGGCCGTGGCATGGTAGCCCGTTTTTATACCCTCTTTGGTGTGAGGTAATAAGTGTACTTTTTGAACAGCATCGGTTTTATTTTAGTACCGCACCAAAAATGTTTAGTCACCAACTCACATACCACACGTCGTACAGAAGTTTCCTCTTGAACCAAGATTTGTTGGTGTATAAGATTTTGGTAATCCTCTAACTCGTCTTGGAATTCGGTGTATTAGGATCACCTTGTAAGTAGAATGAGTGGCATCCAAAACTTTATGAATCTCACGTGATTCATCAATGTCTGAACGATGGAACGCTTTGAAATGGATCAGTCCTCTTATACCATTCAGGTACCAGTAATTCCAACATCGATGACGTAACGGATGCAATTGTTCTTTGCGTTTCACTTGTCTTTTGACCAACTCTCGGTAAATGCGTTCTTTCAACTCCACAGGCAAACCACGAATATTCTCTTGTAAAGTATCCATGACCATGTCAGTCAAACACTTCTCCTAGAGCTAAAATGACGGACGTACTGAGTAATTTCTGACCACTGCCATTCCAGGAAACGGTCAAGAATGTCACTAAAATCTTCTAATGTAAATGGTCTAAAGCGGAATATTCGGATGAACGCACATTTGATCAAGAGAAATCTGACTTGTTTGTTGACTTTTGTCGATTTCCTCTTGTGAATTTCTCGACAGAAAAGTTCCTCAGTCACCAATTGAGATTTTGCTCTGACAAGTCTCTGGCAAACTTCCTTGTAGATCTTCTCTTGCAATTTGTTTGGTAATCTTTGAATATTATTTATTAAATGGGGTTTAAATACTTGTCTAGGTGTTGTCCAACGTTTGACTCCTAGCCAAGCTGGTTTCTTAAACGACATGATATGCCACTTCAATGACTAGGTCCCACTAAAGGTAGGTAGTGACAATCCGGAGACCATCGAGCATGTTCCAGGTGAGCGGAATCTTTCTGTTCCCACTCGTGAAGTGACACACCGAAACTGAAGCACTTGACTTTATCCCCTTCGCCCAAGTAGATAAATCCGGCTCTGGCTAATTCTTCGGTGGTAGGTCCTCCCAGATATTTTGGCCATTTTCCTCGGAAGGTTTGGAATCGACTTTCAAAGTCGCCGTATTCAGGCAAACGCACAGAGAACGAATATTCGTCTTTCACAGGTTCATTTCGATGAGGGTACGGTGAAATCCGCAGGAGTTTGCTCAGGGTATTTTGACATCCGTAGGGTGGTAGCCGCATGGTTTCATGATGACATCCACCATGAAAACCAGTAAAGTGAAAAGGTGTACGATGACGAGTGACATCGCTTTCGCATCCATCAGGTTTGACACGCACAGCATCACTTTCCATGGTAGGTATAGTCATAGTAAAGTTCCCATGATGTGATACAGAATCGCAGAGGTCACATCGTACGCCATCCCTGCTATCGCAAGGCACAGCATCGTACTCGAGTTTCTAGTTGGAATTGAGTCTTACGCTTGACACTTGCTGTTTGAAAGGATTCATCTTACTCGCTTGGTGTTAGTAGTTACAATGAACTATCGGTCTTGGACGTTGTCGCCTTTTATATGCTGACCAATATCGACGTGGCCGTACGGTAAAGTGAAGTGATTGGGAAGCCGAACTCGCTTCTGGTACACGATTTGATAGACTTTTTCCAAGGGCCGGCTGACGATTTGGTGTGTGGGTAAACGTACAATCTTGTGAGGTTCGTAGGTGGTCACTATAAAATTTCCATCCTGTCCAGACTGCAAGGCTTCTTTCAATACGCCAAAGTTCACCAGTCAACCGGAGCGATAATTGAGAGTCAATCCTTTCACTTTACACTCCGTGTGCACTTCTCCTTGTGGGTCCCTGTATTCGTAACCATAATTTTTAGCACCGCCACTAGCAAAATTTAGAATCTTGTCGTTGAGGTGCTCGTCCGTCCAGGCTCCTAAACGGTCTCCTTGGATGTCAGGGTGAGAGTGACCCAAACGATCGATGTAGATGCAACTGTCCGTGTCAAAATACAGGACACGATCTCCTAACTGGTGTAAAGCTTCGTAGAGTTTTAAGCGAGCATGGTCTGTCACGTAGGCCGCAATGATGACATTTCCAAATTCGTCGGCTTCCACAAAGTCCAGTTCTTCTTCGTAATTGACTAAGATCAAGTCCTCACGAACGACGTCCACGTGTTTCATGTATTTGGTTTTGTCGTGAATCATTTGGAAGTAGCGGGAAGGTTCTGTCAAATACTCCGTCTTGGGTAAACACGGTCATTGTGCCATTTTGCCCCACAAGCAATTCAACATCACTTTGGCAGGCAATCGCCTTCCTTCGTTTTTCTCCACGTGGTCTAAAGTGATGCCTTCCTTCTCCCAGTATTTCACTTTGAATTTATTTTGTTCTTCGGGAGTATGGCACCAGGAAGGATAGCCGCTGGCTTCTAGCTTCAGTTTCAAAAAGGCATCTACGTAGTCTGCGAAAATGCCTTTGTGAGTCTCGTCGCCCTTTTCTGTGTTGGGAAAGTGGTAAATTTCGTACACTTCTAACAGCTGGTATCACAAGTCCAGAGCTTTGAACAATTCCACGCTGACCCATGTTCCTGTCAAGGCGCTTTCTTCCTGAGTGTGCAGACAAGGTCGGTCTTGGTTGCACAAGTACGACACAAGGGAAACATAGTTTTCCTTGGCAATGGTGAGGTAAAACGGGACGGTATAAGTTCGTGGGAGGCAAGACTTTGCATTTGATCAGTCCTTCGTATTGTCGAATGTTGTCCAGGTCGATAAATTTCGTCAGCAATTGTGGGTGCCCTGTGGAAAAGTGACAGTATTTGCACACGTAAGGATACAGAGAACACACGTCCAACTATTTGATTTCTTCTCCTTTCTCCTCGTCGGCGTGGTACAGCAAACAGGTGGCATTCGTCCGTCCTCCGTACAAACTGTCCCGCGGGTTCAGAGGGTCCACCAGCTTGTAACTTTCCACGATGCGTTTAAACTTGAGAGAGGTTTTCAATCGGCCATCGAACTCGTGTTCCCACATTTCCACCACTTGGTATCCTTGCTGTTCTAACTTCAAGCGGCGCTGACAAGTGGCTTGGTACAAGTCTTCCATGGTCCGTTGTAAAAACTGATTTTTAGTGCCACGTTGAGGGTAGCAGATGGGACATCTGTGAAATAAGCACCCGTTAAACTTGTACACGATCTTAGGGTTTTCTAAGTCGCAGCCATCCACCGAATACGTTCTGATGGTCTTTTCGCCTCCTCCGTTGCGGGAGTGTTGGATCCATTTGTCTTCCTCGTCGCACAAGTAATGTAACCAGCGTAGGGCTTTGACCGAGTATTGACGTTTGACAAAGTTCGTCCTTTCAGGGCTTATGACAGCCAGGGTGTTTTCGGGCATGAATCGTTGACGGTACACTAAAGAACATGCTTTGGCAATGGTGCAGGCTTCTTTCAAAGGATCGATCCCTCCGTGCTCCGTGAACAGTTCTCGAAATTTTCCACAGCAACGCCGTAAAATGACCGCGTCGGAACGACAATACTTTAACATTTCTTCCTGAAAGTCGAAAGGGTCCGAGGCGTGAGTGTGGTACGAAGCGTAGAAAGCTTCACGTTGTTCGGTACGCATGTTGTCAGGGTCGTAGTAGTGAGCCTCAGGCAAATGGGGTAGAACGGTGTGTTGATTGGCTTCGGTATTGAAAAAGTGTGGAAAATAGCCTTTGGCCATTTCTGTCATTCCAAACGTTTTACGCATTCGACTCAAAGGCATGGCCAAGTAACTCATCGAATCTTTAAACTGCACTTGACCCACTTGCATGGAAATGATTTTGGCACCGTTCAAAGTCTCTTTAGGACGTTCGGTACTTTGTTCCGTATAGTATCTAAAAAGAAACTGTCCATCGTATCCCGAGAAATTGTGAGCCATCACCGTGACATGGCGATGGCAATCTCCGTAATGTTCAATGTCCTCTTGGCTCCAAGTCTCGTGGATGGGGTATAAGATCCATTGGGCGAAATCGGCTAGCGTGTTCTGTCCCCGAAAGATTTTTTCACGTCCTCCAGGAATCTTGCTGCTGTGAGGGCAATGACTAAAGATAGGCTCTTGGATGCGCTTCTCGCACGCTCGGTGAGCCACGCAGAAATTAGGAATGTGAATGCCAGTCTCTTGCGTGTATTCGAAATTGAAAAAGATGAAATTCCCTTTCTTCTGTTCATCTTCCTCTTCATGTTTGGAATGCTATTTTTGAATGTAGCATTTGTGTTCCAAGTCCACGATTTGGTGGCAAATGTGACATTGCTTCCTTCCTGAACATACGTGCGCCTTGGTATTATTGGTACGCATCACTTGTCCACAAGTTGGGCACAATCTCAGCAGTTGACAAGCACTTTTCTGCTGTGAACCTGGCGTTTTCAGATGTTGTTGGTAACAGGTCGGACTGACAAAAGTGCGATGACATGCTGGGTAATGCACTTGTTCTTGTCCTTCGTCCAGAGAGGGTTTAGAGGCCAAACATCCCTCCCATTTCGATCTACAATGCTTGTGTTGCTCTCGATTGTTATAGCCATGGTAACATTTATCACAGTAATAACCGTATCCCAGGAAACCGGTGATACTGGTTATGGCATCGAAATGTTCATCGTGATAATAGACGTGAATGTATTTTCCGTCTTTGAAATTTTTGCCTCGAAACAACAGAGATCCGCGCACTTCTTGAGGTTGTACTTTCAACATGTAGCGTGGAGCCAAGACGTCTTGCAATTTTTGCATTTCAGGAATGCCACAGGGTGTGTCTTTGGATATCCCGGTTTGTTGTAACAGGATTTCTGCTTCTCTTCGTTGTTTGGCTCGGTCCGATTGCTGAATATTTTTCCAGGCTCTTTTCCATTGCACCGTGTCGTTCTTGTCAGCATACGTTCGTCCCACCAAGATCGTTGTTGATCTTCACATTACTTGTTTGGTAATGGAGAGATGGTCCACTGATGAAACTATGGTTCGTCCGTTGCGAGAGGGAGGTATAAGATGTCATAGAAAATTATTAGTCTTTGCTGATGATTTTGGAATTGTAAGTTCTGCAGATTTACAAAATTTCGATTCAATCAATAGATTTCAAGCTTGATTTTCAGTCGGTCACGGTCGTTTCAGTTCATCCAACATAGACTCCAAGAAGTCGGTAATAAACGCTTTCTCTCCGGGAACTTGTTACTTGAGCTCTTCAATTTGACCATATTATACAAAAATATGGAGATTGCTCCAGTGACTTACATATACAATGTTACAGTTTAATATGTTGGAGTGACCAGGAAGAAATCATGATTGATATTTTTTTTTATATAAAAAAAGACAGTTTACATGAAAATAATGATACACTAGCAATAATGCGTCTTTCTGAAATATTGGCGATACAGCTAATTAGAGATATAAGTCTATTATTGGAAATTTCGTGCAAATCACCTTTTCACGAATGGGTATCATGCGCATAAGTTTCCAGTTATCTGGAAATTTAATTTCCTTCAACGACGGATTAAAATAGAAATTTTGTGTTGCTCCTCTAGTCATTTAAATGACGCCTTTAAGAATCCTGGGACTTACGCAACCAGGCCCAGTGGCTCTTTTGACATGAATGGATTTAATAAAATCTTTAATATTTTCAGAGACTGTAAATTCATTCAGGGTATCAAAGCATCGTTTTCTTGAAAACTGAAAAGAATAATAGAAGGGAAACATCACTATCATCAGTAGTTGAAATCGAACTAGAACTACTCATTTAATAAGTTAGCCTTTAATTTTCATGAAGAATATCCAGTGAGAAATTATTTATTGTAACTTTGATTGGAGTGACATAATTTAAAGTACTTGACTCTTTCAAAATTGATCTCGTAATTTTGGAAAACTTTGTTCTCAGGATCTGTAAGATGTGCATCAATATTATCCTTGCATTACACTTTAGCATACTTGTTCTTGTTTTTGTTTACTTTATTCCACATTTATTTGTATTTATTCTAATCGTTTGGCCTACCATGATTAAATGCAACTTGACGTGTGTAGTACCTTTTCCTTATCAATAGTCCTAACTGGGAATCGAACCACAGCTGATCAGCTGGGGTGAGTTTTTTTTTTTCAGATTTAGAAGAAATAGATAAAGTTGAAAATACTGATAATTTGATGGTGAATATGTCAGTTGCAACATTAATATCTCTTGATGTCAACAGTAGCATTGTCAAGTTAGCTCCTTTTCTCAGAGAGTGTAGTTGGTTGAAATAAGCTTTTATGTAAATCTAGACACGGCGCCTATAGGTCGCTTTGAGGTTCACGCTAACACCAATGATTGCTATATCAGGAGCATCATGGCCACAACTTCTCTTTCAGTTTTTAAAATGTCAATCTGAAGAATATTTATACAAAAACTTACAAAGACTGGATCAAGCAAGGCATTGATAGTAGAAGTAATTCATATAGGGTTTGTTACCATGTTTCCCAGACTATATCTTGTTATAACATCAGTTGATTGTGCAGAAAATGAACGTTGGAGTAAATTAATGTTATGGTTCCCCATAATGATGATAATATGTTTATACTTGTCGCTTATGATATCAGTTTAAGTTTCAAAACATTCCCAGAAATTAGTATGAGAGGAGCTTGGTCTTTACCCTGCTCATACGGCTATTTTGTACCAGAGTAACGTAATTGCAGTCCACATAAGTTCAATGTCAGGATAGCTAAACTACGTATATACTCAATTATCACTCGAGTTAGACTGCAAACAACATACACGCTGATCTGCCGTAACACAATCCGTCTACAGATCTGGGTTTATGGTCTTTGTTGTAGTGATTACTTTTTACAAACAGCACAGACCCAGATCTGCCGGCGCATTATGCGACGGTAGATCTGGGTCTGTGTAGTTTGCAGCTGGATTCGTCTTAGAAGCGAGTGTATACGATACTAATCGTTTAGACATTTGCCAATTAGTTTTTCGGAAACGTACACCATGATGACGCCTCCATGGCAGTTTTTATGTTTTCTGAAACGGTTTTTCAGAACCATCAATTTTAAAATATACATATGGATACTAGAATTAAATCTTGTTTACTAAATTATTGCTTGCTTATCTCGGACTCTTCTAATATTTCATTGAAGTAAAGAAATTTTATTATCCTCGTTAGGTCTCTGGTTTGTTTCAATATCCCCACTTAGAGACTGTAAGTGGGAAGCCAACAACAACAAAATGGAATATTTTCGGTGTGTGGTAATATAATTGCTTGACAAAAACAAACATATTTCGAGTCGTATTTGTGAAGTTTATTTTTATGCGTTTACCACTAAAGTACAACGAACGATTGTTGAATACCCCGATGGAGATTCTGTATTGAATTTTATGAAATCGTTCATAATAATTAAGAATTTTATTAAGTTGGGGTTGTTATCCGTTCAGTATATTTGCTACGAAGACAAAGTAGGGAAAAATATATATAAAAGTCTGGTAATATACCATTGATACATACATTGTGCTCTGAGAAAGATAAGAGAATAAGCATAATGAAAGAGATTTTTAAAAAAAAAAAAAAAAAAAAAAATCAAAAAAACCAAAAAAAAAAAAAACAACCAACAGATGAGTACATACTTATAATTGTTTTGTGATGGAGATAATTTGCTGTTTTAAATAAAACTGGAGAGATGTGTTCACTTTAAAACTGAAACATATACTTTATACAGTGGTAAAAGTGTATACTAAATTCTTTAAATACAGATCGAATAAATATGAAGTTCTATTTCGAGTTGAAATCATAATGCAAACTCCAGTGCACATGTACTGATATAGAACAAATGAAATGTCTTGTACGAAGATAATGAGGATCGCTATGTAGCTAAGTCTCTCTCTCTCTCTCTCTCTCTCTCTCTTTACATACATACATACATACATACATACACACATACATACATACGTATGTATCGCACGGTATGAACAAAACTATGCGCGAATCATAAGGAGTGATATGCGTTAACCGAGTTGGTCGCACGTGCAAATTTGGCAAAGCGAGACAAGATTATTGTAACTATTGTATAACCAAAGCCAATGGCTAATATCGACAAGTGCTAAATGTGAACCGGAATGTCGCATTATCTCATTTGTTTCACTGTTAGCTTTCGCGCTCTACATTATCATGTCATCACATTACGTTGATCACTTGGAAATGGCCAATCAAAAATACGAAAAAATCTGAAATGGCTTGAAATAAAACAACAATGGACATGAAAAAGACACACAGGGACAAATGCAACTAATATAATTGGCTAAATGCATCAAGCGTATTACGTTCTATGATTATGTATATTATGATTTCGTCTGGGGAATACTTGCAATAGCTGGTAGGATTGTATCGTAGTTGGGTATAGATGAAACAGGGTAAAGTATTTAGATGCTTAAAGAAGTACGTTTTGGTGCATTTTGTTTTTAAGCAAACAACCGGTAGAGTTTGGGCATGAAGAGTCGGAGAGTATATAATCATTGAAAATATTTTTTTTTTGTTTTTCAGTTACAAATTGGAGATTGCTGGAAGCCTTTTTATTTTGAATTAATATGAAGTAGGAGTGTTAGAGGAATCTATTGGAATATCTGATCCTAATTTTACTTTAAATCTCTCATCTCGGTCTATTTTCCTAAGTTAAATATCCCCACCTCTTGTCCTAAACAAACAGATTCAATTTCTTTTACTTAAGTTCTTTCAACTTTTTTATTTGGTTCTACCTTGCCTTGGCTAGATCTTCACCAACGAAAGTTTCATTTTCGTTGTTTTCACTTTCTTTTTCTCCTGCATAATAGTTGATCATGTGCGATAAAACACAAATTTCACAATTATGTGTGTCCTACGCGACGTTTAGGGCTCAATATCTAGTACCCAATGGTCACTTACAACCTGGGTCAAATTCAATGAATAGGGAGAGACATAATACAAAGAAATCTACTTAAAAGATAGAAAAAAATAATAATTCTCTTCTCAAAATTTTCAAAGTACCGAAGTCTGATTTTAGATAAAAAGCTTACGCATGCAGAATTTACAAAGGGTAATCTAAATTATATATACACCAAGTTGTTTTCTCTCAGAGCATTTCACACCAATTTACACACTACCGCCATAATGAATGGTCAATCAGGTACTGTGAACGATGTATGACAAGAAAACAAATTAACCATGTAAGATGATATGCTATGTCCTTGATCACTCTAATGACCGCATTTATGAAATAGATCATTGCCCACTCACCCTAGTAAATACAATAAACAAGATTCACACAAAATGTAGCATTAAATAGTATTTGAAAATCTTTCATGTATAAACTAACTTATCTGTCTCTGAATTTTTAAAATTTAGTTTTAAAAATCTGTCTGTCGCTGACATTCATGAGAACTTTCTTAAAGACAATTGATCGTTCTCTCCTGATTTTGCATCAGTAATACGTGCAAACAAGCCGATTCACCACTTATAAAACATAGAATCCTTTATATTTAAATATTTGCTTTAAAACATGGTAAACATTCAAAGGATGCAGAAAATCATAACAATTTATAAATGCAACTCGTATGAAATCGTTTATATCCTAATCATTCTCACCAGAGTGGTGTGCAGTCTTGGCGATACCAGAACGGAAAGGAATATAATTCACATTGCTACGGAGAACCTGAGTATCGCCAACATCGCTTGTTCCTGTGATAATCCGATTTCAGCCTGTATCTTGATCACACAAGATGAAAATTGGTAATATAGTTTAAAATTAAATGAGGATTAATAAATCATATGTGGATAGACCAAGTGTCCATTTGTAAAATAAAAATATTTATTTTAAAACTTAAAGAACATCCGCTTTCATTCGGGTTGGCATTTTAGGGTATCTTCCTCAACATTTTAATCATATCGTATTATTCTAAAGTATTTAAAGAATTTTAATCATATCGTAATACTTCTAAAGTTCAAAAACATATGGTCTCACTTTCAAGACTTACGGTCTCATCAAAAAGACTTCATACAGAAACTGTCAAATGGGTTGAACAATAAGCCGCTCCTTTATCAAAATGAAAATATGCTCTGTGTTGCATTTTCGAGGAGGATTTCCGCCTTGTTTTGGAATGTTCTTTATAATCTGACCTAAGCAGAAGATACAAACCTCCATTCTTTGCAAGAAACTGAAATATGTTTAAATTATTTGACTTATTATCTTTGGATAACGAAGTTGTCTTGATGACCTATGCTGATACAGCTTTCGTATTGAAAAATAATTTTCTTCTTTGCTGAAACTGAAATGACGTTCTCTCTAAATCTACTATTAGACTTGATGACTACTCTATATATTAATAATCTACCTGTACTATTAGACTTGATGACAACTCTATATATTTAAAATCTACCTCTACTATTAGACTTGATAACTACTCTATATATTAATCATCTACCTGTACTATTGGACTTGATGACCATTCTATATATTTATAATCTACCTGTACAAATGGACTTGATGACTTGATGTCATAGTGCAAACCTTAATGCCACCTGAACTGAGTGAATATGAATAAATTATAATATCGTTGAAAATAAAAGCGTTTCCAACTTAGATGAAATGTTGAATGATCATTCAGACAAAATATACCTTAATCAGATTATAAGTTGTGGAAATTGTCCTTTCAAATAACAGGTTGCATACGGTGTCCTATTAAAGGAATATATAACAGAAAATGCTCTAATAAAAGAATAAGTGACACAAATAAAAGCTAATATGAGGGCACGGTTTCTCCAGGTATCCACAGAGGTGACATTAGCATACCATGCCAGGTGAACTGGAGGCTTATTGAAACGTATAGTTCGTCATTAATGAATATCGCTCACGTCTAAGGTGTAAATCAATTCTGCCCTGTGTTAAAACAGGAGATTGATTAATTTGTCGCGCATGCGCACTTTGCACTTTGCGGAGGGCAAAAGAAAGAACCTAGACGTGTCAAATTATCAATCGTCAGAATTTTATCAACGTTTTAATCAATTTGAAAAACAATTTGTCACGGGTTTATTGCTTTCAGTTTCATTTTATCATGTCGTCATCGTATTTGGCTCTAGGCTGCTCAATTAGAACTTCAAAAGGTTCAGACTTCAAGATGTTTAAATTTCCAAATGCTAACGACTAACGGCGAAATCAGTGGGTAAATAAGATTGGGCGTCTTCATCCCAAAAATTTAAAAGCACTAGTAATGACGGCTCCTTGGAGCCGAAAAGACCACGATCTCCTGTGCAGTGCACACTCTGTCAAAGGCAAAGATATACCAACACAGACCGTTAAAATTCATTCAACATACCCCTCCGCTGCCGTATAAAACAGTCGCTATATATTATAAGCTTTTTTTTCTTTCTTGTCTTCATATATATTACTTTATTTTCAATAACAGTGACTTCTACCTACCTACCTACTTATATATATATATATATA
>JAECUM010022301.1:0-16584 GCA_016617855.1 Megalonaias nervosa | reverse complement strand
ATATATATATAAACAAGATGCAATAGTAAAACCAGGATGATGGTCAAAAGTTCATTTTAGAAATTCTAAGATGTCAACAAGATATATTATGTTACTACAATTATGATTTTAAAAAAATAGTAAACATCAAGTTGACCAATGTTAGCATGGGGATCTCAGATTAAGATAAACATATTTACATTAATAATTATCTGAATTATTAAGTCCACACTAATAGGCAACATTTAGCTATATGTCATGATCTTTACAAAATCAACGTGCCTAGTCAGGTATGCATAACATACAATCATTAAGAAAAGGAAATAAAGAATACAAATTAAATATACACAACACCCCACCTAATAAAGAACACGAAATGAAAACGAAAGATTTATACACTAAAGCTTTCTTTTAACTATTAGTCAAATATACATCTTATTAAAATTATGCAAGATGAAGTCTTATAAATGATACAAAATATGCGTGAAGCAATATAATACTTCTATACAAGAGAAAGTGAATATACAACTAGATAATCTTTTCCCTTAATGTGCCTGATGTCAATATTGTATTTCTCCAACATCAAACTACACCTTAACAATCTCTTTTTTTTTTATTTGCCAATGAAGGTAAGGGAATTGTGATCACTTAATACAATAAATGGAGAAGAAGAATAACTAATAATCACTTCAAAGTGCCGCAAAACCAATATAAAGGCTAAATATTCCTTCTCGACTGTGGAATAATTTTCCTGGTGCTTATTTAATTTCTTTGAAAAAAAGCACACTGGATGATCTACGACATTTTTTCCTTATTGAATCAATACTCAACGAACCCCAAATCACTTGCATTTTAATGATTGATTGAAATTTGGAACTCAAAGAACTGGGGCACTCTTAAGTATGGCCTTTAACTTATCAAAAGCGTCCTGACATTTTTCAGACCATTGAATCATTGTTTTCTTCCTCACCAAATTGGCCAGGGGTTTGGAAGTTATGGAAAAATTAAAGCAAAGTTTCCAATAATATCCAGTCATATTCAAAATTCTCATCAAATGCTTTTTACTGATATCCCTTAGGAATTCAGAGATAACCTTGACCTTAACCGGATCCCATTATATATCCTAAAAATTTATATTGATAAAGTAAGTCTGGAGTCACGAATGCCGAAATTACCTTTGTCCTTTCCGACAGTGGAATTTACCAGAATCATTTCAATAGATCAAACTTGGTGACATATATTCCGCTCCCAAGTTTATCGATGAAGTCATCGATTCTTGGCAATAGAAATGAATCTGTTTTGATCACTCCGTTCACTTTTCTGTAGTTGGCGCATATGAAGAAGTATTATCTGGTTTCTGCACAAGAATGCATGGTGAACTCCAGTTGCTTTTTTTGGTTCTCTGAAATCATTCTCAAGCAAATCCTCAATTTCTTTTTTCCAACATTAGTATTTAAAATCATTTATCCTATACGGATGCTGTTTCACAGGTGTGAAATCTACAATTTTAACGAAATGGTAGATGTTATATGTTGGTGTAGTAACATTTAGAAAGAAGTGCTCATATTTAAATAATAGTTGTTTTAGTTGACTCATTTTTGTAGCTGTCGATATAAACGATTCGGGTCCAGAGCATTCAATATTTTTGAATTAAGAAGATTGGTTATACCAAAGTCACAACAGTCCGATTGCATTCCATAGCTTCAATTACCACCATTTGGAACAGTAACAACTAAATTGACGGCATGATTAGCACAGCAATCACAATCAACATACTCCTTTAAGATTAACATCCAAAGGAATATTAATGATTTAAATTAAATCACTTACTTCATCTCCGACTTTATACGGACCATAATAATTAGACTGAAGATGATTTTGAGCTATGGGAAATAGAGTCAGAACTCTATCATCACACTGAAAACTCATTTTCTCTTGTATTTATGTTATACCTTAATTTCATTTTTGACCTGTTCTTATATAAGGAACCGATACAGTCTACCATTATTCTGCTAAATGTTTCGTCAAATGATTAGGATTTCCTACTATTTGCCAAGTGTCAATAGATCTACAGTATTTATAAACATCAGTTCTAATTTTAGGCCAATAATATGATTCAGGATCTTGTGATAAGTCTTATTGACCCATACATGGCCTGCCATGACATGACTAGATATTTCTTGTATATACGACATAGGAACAACAATTTGATAGCTTACTGACCACTCGTCATTAGCGGATACCTCATGTGGTCTCCATTTTCTCATCAGGACCCCAGTATTAACAAAATAATAAAGAGTGCTTATGTGGCTTCCGTTTCATTAATATTGTTTGAAACAAGCAGGAAATCTCAGGATCGTGTTTCTGTTCAACAATAAGTGATTGTCGTTTGTCACCCTGATTACAATAAAGAGAATGAGTAGAGAAAAGGGATCACTATTAACAAAACCTCTTGATTGATCAATGCCATTAGTAAACATGACCGCATCATAAGCCTAACAAATAAATGTGTCAGCTACAGGAGTAATTTCCTGATCAATATAATTCGCTAAAGCTTTTTTGTCATTCTTCTTGTGACTGCACAAGCTGGTTAAAAACCAGGGATTTTTTTCAATAGGATCAACTTTCTGATCCAAACAAGGTTTGTCAATAAGAAATGGATTAACCACAACCTTATCTCCAGTTAGATCATCGCCTAGCAATTAATGAATTCCCTCGATGAGTAAAGTCGTCCCTGTTCAGACAGTCACGGGTCTTGAAATTAAATCTGATGAAATATTTATACATTGGAGAGAAACATTAACAAAGTCGCACTCTACTACCAGAATCAGAACAATTTCATTAGAAGAGGACTTCTCCGAAAAAGGCAAGGTACCTGATATTAAAAAGTACTCTGAGAAGCTCCTGTATCCCTTAAACTTTTCTTAGGGATAGGATTGGCAAAGTCATCCATAAGTGATATAGAACCTTTAGACATGAATGGTTCATAATTTTCCATGCTAAAATAAGGCTGTGGTTTGTTTGACCCAACAAATGTATTGCTTTTAACACATGGTTGGGACTTTGACCTCTTAGAAAAAGGAGCATTTGGAATAGTTCTGTCTTGATTCTGTTCTTTATTTTTCAACATGTAGCAATCAGAAATAACCTGCTTTTCTTCTTGCAATAGGAGTACATAATAAGAGATAAGGATTTTTAGTAGTCTTATCAGAAACATGATTCATAAACGTTGTGCCAATTTGCGATTTGGAGGTACTGTTTGAGACTCAAATGCCTTTGTACCTAAACATTGTTGAGTGGGAATAATCTTCAGCTGTACTAACATCATTTTCTAAAGTTTCGACCTTTTGCTCATCAAGATAGGTCTTAACAGTACTGTTTAGAGAAATTCGTATTCCTTGGACTAGCCCCAATTTTATGTTGCGACTCGATGGCCTTAAACTAAGTATCATCAAAGAGCGAAATCTACCAAATTTTGTAAAATTAAACATATAATTCATTTCCCTAGAAGACAAAGTCAAAATTTGAAAAGAACTTACAGTGTTGTGAAGTAATTCCCAAATAGTCATAAAAGTTTATCACAAATTCAAATCTATAAAGTTCCAACAACTAAATTCCAGTACTACTCCAAGTAAGATCCAATATTGAAAGTTGATATGCTTCAAGTCTCGAATGTGGTAATATGCCCACGGCCTGAATTGTGATGTACCATAATAATATAGTCCAAACATGTTCTTGTCTGAATTCGCTATAATTCCAAATTATTATTTCTGTCCAGGGATATTATTGATGAGCACTTTGTACTTACAGTGAATAATAATTTTAATAAACAATTCCACACAAATCAATATTGAGCACAACATTAAGACTGATTGCTGCTAATGATGTTAATGCAAGAATGAATACTTTCTCAACTAAATAACATTATGTAGAAAGAAAAACATACAATAGTAGAACCAGGATGAGGGTCACAAGTTCATTTCTAGATAATTCTAAGTTGTCAACAAGATAAACTCTGTTACTACAATTATAATTTTAAAAAGCAAATTAAATATCAGGTAGACCAGATTTTTATGGGGAACTGAAAGTCACATTAAGATAAACATGTTCACATTAATACTGATCTGAATATTAATTCCACTCTCATGAAGAACATTTTAGATATGTTGAAAGTGCTGATGGCTAAAACTCTTGGATCAGTAGGCGTGTCAAATGTCTTGATCTATTACATTGAAATTATCCCGAATATCTTTGAAAAATAAAAATAATCCAAAAAAATGATTCAATCAAAAATGTTAATGAGTAATGTGTAATTTTAATGAATAACTTTTCAAAACCTTATTCCTCTCAAATTAAAGTAAGAATCTTATTAAACAAAATCAAAGACACAATAAAATGACCAGTATTTGGGTCATAAGTTCTCTTTCAGAACTTTCAAAAGTCAAAAGTCCATTTCAACATGATTACAAATATTATCTTAAAGCACAACCCACAACCATGGACAAAATTTATATATATAAACATTTGTTTATAAATGGCCATTACCTTGAGAGACCACCTACAGTCACGGATACAGTTAAATACAAAATACAGATAAAAATTAACAACTCCACTCATAACTATAAAGAAATATTATCCAATAAAGCTTTCTTTATCTATTAGCCAAACATACATATGATAATATAAAATATATATTGTTACGTGTACGCTCGTACAAATATAACAAGAGAAAAAGTGAAGCCAACAAGCTTTGTATATTTTAACAAAATAATTTATTACCCTAGAAAACAATGTAAACATTGTAAATAGGACTTACGGTTTGTGAATATAATCCAAAATTTAATCCTAAGATTGAAAAATACAAGTCCTATCACTAAACAGCTCTAATAGAATCTGGGTTCGAATCTCGATGAAATTCCAATATGGAGGCGATGACGTCAAATGAGACCGCTGTACTCGTGGTAACAAATCCTCTATTGAATCATAGTTTATGTTTCCGTATGGATCTCCAGAACAAATTTCTATTGAATTTCTTTCTCCCAGAACTTTTATAAAAAAGTACACTTGTTTAGTTTTCTAGAGAATAAATTATCATATTCCAAAAAACAGAAAAAACTTCAGAACAAGACGGCATCAACAATATAAAACACCTTGTACCCTCAAGGTGTCAAGAATATGACTCAATGAAAAACTCTGAGAACGAGTATTAAAACCCAACTAAAACGTCATTTCAGTTTCACGTGATGAGTCACATCGAAAGGCGTAATAAAAAAAATGCCAATTGTCACGTAGCTAGAACAGCCGTATCTAAGAACCAAATAAGAAAGAATTTTAAAACTAACACACAAGCAAATTTAATTACACATAGGTAACAACATATATATATATGTAATAATTTCGCTGGCGCTTGTTTAGCGGGATTTTTTTTTTTAGAAATATAGCACACTAGATGATTCACTCATTTTTTATCTTCTCCCTTCAGAACTCCACCAAAATCAACATCACTTGCACAAACTGACTTTTAAATAGGTGACTAAAATTATGTGCTGAAAGAACTGGTGCACTGTTAGCTATGGCCTTTAATTACTCTAAAAACACCTGACATTTTTCAAACCAAAGAAGCTTGATTTTTCTAGCTCAGCTATTTGGTCAGACGTTCTGCAATTTGGATATATTTGAGCAAATGTTCTGATAATCTGCAGCCCTACCCACATACCCTATCAGTTGCCTTTTACTAGCAGGCACTGGAAATTCAGAGATAACCTTGACCTTAACTTTTGCAAGTTTAACTTGACCGTGTCCCACGGCAAGAAACACAAGCAAAATTCAGTTTTATCCAAATTAATTATCAGATTTAAAGGTATCGCTGTAGAAGATGACGTCATCGATGTATAACTAACAGTCATGTAGACCAGGTGTTTTCATGTTATCATGTTAATTAAACGCTGGAATATTGACGGAGAGTGTTTCATACCAACGGACTCACTTGGTATTGATAAAATCCATCTGGAGTTGCAAATGCCGACGTTTCTTTTGCACATTCTGTGAGTGAAATTTGCCAGAATCCTGGCGACACATTTTGTATTTTTAATTTTTTTTAAATGCAGTCATCGGCAAAGGAAATGAATCTGCTTTGGTGACACTGCCGACTTTGCTGTATTCAGTATACATGCCAAATGTATTATCTGGTTTCGGCAAAAATACACGGTGAACTCCACTTGCTTTTCAGCTGGCCAATAAAATTATTCTAGAATAAACATTGAATTTCGGTTTCAAACATTTAGGGGATTCACCCTGGCGTATTATAGGTGTAGTATCTACAATCTCAACATCATGTTATATTTTATTTGTTCGTGTTGGAACATTTAGAAATAAATGTTCCTATTCACATGTGTGCTGTTTTAGTTCACTCTGTCGTCCTTTCTGGTCAGATTGCTTAATATTTCTGAATTCCGAAGATTGGTTATCCCAGTGTCAGATTGCATTCTAACTTTTACATCGTCACCATGTGGAACAGGTACAAAAAAAACTTGGTTGAATGAATAACAGAATTATCTCTAAGACCATAATCCTTTAACATATTTACATGGGAAAGTTATTTCTGTTTCCTATTACCAGAAGTTTTAATTGTATAAATTAACTTATTTAGTTTCTTTTCAGTTGTATAACGACCATACAATTTAGGAGGATTTTGAGGTATGGGCAAGAGAGCCAGAACTCTATGATCAGGCTGAAAACTCCTTTCCTTTGTATTCCTGTCATACCTTTATGGTATTTGTGATTGAGTACAGTTAATAATAGTTCTTGCTTGTTCATATTCCTTCGACAACTTATATTTGAAACTAGAGATTTAGTCAAGAAGATTAATCTTGGAATCTCCATTTGAAAGCAGTTCCTCTTATAACAACTTCAATGGTCCAGTGACAGTATGTCCACAAATTACTTCAAAAGTACTAAAACTCAATGATTCGTAAAATGATTCACTAACAGCAAATGAACACCCTCGTCCCAATTTTTTCTTCTATCAAAGCAATATGACATAATCATATTCTTCAACGTTTGATGAAATCTTTCCAAAGCCCAATAACTTTCAGGTTGATAGGCAGAATAGTTACACTTTTCGTTACCTAATTCATGCATAACTCACTGGAAAATTCCATACATAAAATTTGACCCTTCTTCAAAATGGATGAATTTAGGAAGGACATAACTTGTTTAAACGTCAACGTAACAAAACTTTCACTACTGATTTAAGTTTCATATTCCTCAAGTAATTTGCCTTTGGAAACACATTTTGGTTAACAAATATTGGTTGCCTGACTGGGTCTCAGGTAACGGACCGACACATTCTACCATTATTCTGCTTAATGGTTCATCAAATCCAGGATTCGGCTGCCGATGAGCCTTAGGTATGCTCTGATTTGGTTCTCCCATCATTTGACAGGTGCAACAAGATGTATATTATTTATGAACTTCATTTTTACTTTCCGGCAATAAAAATGACAAGATCTAGTTTTAAGTCGTATTTACTCCTAAATGATCAGCCAAAGGTGTTTCATGAATTAGACGAAGAATTTCCTGTCGATACAAATTTGGAACAGCAATTTGATAGCTCTCTAACCATTTGTCACCAGTTGGTACCGCAAGTGGTCCCTGCCTTCTCATAAAGACCCCATGTTTGCAAAATAACAAACTGGAACTTGTGTGTCTTCACGTTCATTAATAGTCCCCAGAAACAAACAGGAGATCTCAGGATTTTGTTCTGGTTCAACAATAAGTGGACGTCACATCACATCTAGCAGTCTCCTTGGCTTAGAGGCATCCAATCTGGTTAGGTCTTTTGCCGGAGGATATAATAGCTATAACAACCACTCTCTCATAGTGGAGCCATCCGTCTGCCCTCCTGGCTTCAACCTGGACCACGCTGAACCGTTTCCGGACAGGACAGGGGCGTTGTGTACTCAACCTTGTGCGATGGAACCAGGCCACTGACTCTTTCTGTAGCTGTGGAGCTCTGCAGACCATGTCACACATTGTGAACAAATGTCCACTGACAAAGTTCCCCGGTGGACTGCATGCTCTGCACCTTGCTGATAATGATGTTGTTAAATGGCTGGGCATGCACTGCACACGATAAATAAATAAGTATTGTCTTTTGTCACTCTGATTAGAATAAGGAGAATAAACTGTTAGAAGAGGATCACTGCGACTAATATATGTTGATGATCAACACTAGGAGCAAATGGCTAAAAAAATGTATAAAGTAAAGGAATAATTGTCTGATCAACGTCATTCTTTTTTGGCATAGCACTATTAAATGCACAAGCAGGGTATGAATCAATGATTTCATTCTCAACAGGATAATTTTTCTAATACAAGCAAGGTTTGTCAGTTACAAGGGGATTAACCGCAATCATATCTCCAGCTAGGTAATTGTCTAGTAATAAATTTATACTGACAACGGATAAGGAAGTCTCTGCTACGACTGTCACAGGTCCTGAGACTAAGTCTGATATTTTATTAACACGATGTAGAGGAACATTAACAAAGTCACACTCTAATCCCTGAATAAGAACAATTTCTCTAAAACAGGACTTATCCGACAAAGGCAAAATACCTGATAATCTAATATTCTGATAATCTCCTGTGTCCTTTCATATTATAATAGGAATACGTTCGACAGAATCAACAATAAGTGATAAAGAACCTTTCGTCATGAATGGTTCAAAATTCTGCATGATTAAATCAGAGTGTGATTTGTTTGACCCAATCAATTCACTGCTTTCATTTCCAATCCATACCCTTGACCTCTTAGAAATAAGAGCATTTGGAATAGCTCTGTCCTGATTATGATGCGTATTTTTCACCCTGGAGCAATTAGAAATAAGATGCCCTAATTTCTTCTTACAGGTAGGAAGAAATAAGGTTTTCTGATTAGTCTTTTTATAAGTTTGATCCCTAATATTTGTGCAAGAGTGACATCTGCAAGTACTCGTATTGGACTCAAATAATTTGTTTCCAAAACGTTATGATAGCAATGCTTACTGACAAATGAAACTTTGTGAGACGATGAATAATCATCAACTTTATGAGGAGCATTTTCCAAAGATTCTACACTGTACTCGTCAAGATAGGTCTTGACATCACTATGGATGCAATTCTTGAATTCTTCATTTAATATAACTTGTTTGAGGTTATCGTAATCTTGCATTTTGATCAAACTCCTTGACTCATCACCATATATCAAACAGTTGCTCTTTTACCCAGGCAAATTAGGTATGGGTTTGTCCATTTTCTTTTCTACAATTCCTAAATGTTTGTCGATATGCCTCATGTACCAAATCATAGCACTTTAAAATACATTCCTTATCTACATCATAAGCAGCGCTTTGTTGTGCCAAAATGGAAGTGTAATCTTCAAAAGCATTGCCAATACGAATACATTGTAATAACAGTCCTACGCTCTACTGACCAATTCAAGTTTTCAACAATTTTTTCCGCAATGAGGAAAATATTTATCACCTTATGTTTCTTGAAAGGGGAACTAATCTAATATATCTTGTAACATCAAACTCTGAAACTGATAGGGGAGTGTTCCTCTCGCCAGTTTAAATTCTTGTAATTTCAACTGCATTTCCTTTCTTCTTTGTCTATCTCTAGTTCTCTGCACTTTCCTCTCTTCTGTCTCTATCTGCATTTACATTTGCTTTCATTTTCTTCTTTCTGCATTTATATTTCTCTTTCGTCCTTTTTCTTTGGCTTTGTGTTTCTCTCTCTTCTCTTTCTCTCTACATTTGTATATCTATCTCTTTATCTCCCTGGATCTCCCTTTCCTCTATCTGCATTAGTATTAATCTCTCCATTTCCTCTTCTGAGTTTGTATTATCACCAATTCGGTCTGAAGCTTTCTTAACTCTAATACTATCTGGGCTTTTTAGTTGTAATTCTTTTAATTTTCTATCAAAACCAATAAAATCAAACCCAAAATACTAGAATCCCAAAAAACATTTTCCTCCAAATACTAAATCAAAACATTCTTTATCTTTTGCTTCGTTAAAGAAGTCTTCGTTCAGAAAGATCATAATATCTGACAAAGTCAAGCTACTCGTCTTTTTCCAAAGACTCTAAGCCTTCCTGTGTAGGCTTTAAAACAAAACTTCAGTTTAGATGACATCGCAAAATGGTTTGTCTAAATATTTCTATTAAAAAAATGTGAAATTAAACTCTTTATCAGGGTCAACGAAAAGTTTCCAGACAAAGTCAATTTAAATCTGCATGACATTTTTTAGCATATCTGAAATGAATGTTTTAAATCATATTCCGGACGAGCCCACAATCTCTGCTTCTATGGTATGAAACTCATTATCAGGTTAGTAAAATTCAATAAATATTTTATTTCCCTGTAATGCACAAATGAAAATTGAAAAGGAACTTACAGTATTGTGCATTAAATCTCAAATAATCTTAAACATTCTCTCACAGGTCTGAATGAATTCCAGTATTGGATGTGCTGATATGCCAATAGTCTTGGATGAGCTGATGTGCCAATAGCCTTGATGGTTCACGATGATATTATCCAGAATGTCCGGGAATAAATTCACAATAATTCCAAAAAAGTGATTTTGTCCATAATGACACTGAGCACGTTGTACTTCCAACGAATATTTTTAATAAAAGCTTCCTATCAAACTATATATGTACACAACTAACAATGATTCTGGTGACTGAAACTTAAATGGATAATTATGTTTATCAGAACCCTATCTAAAACTCTAAGACGCATTAAGACAACCAGCATGTGGGTCATAAGTTCGCATTAATTGATAACATACGGCATTCATCTAAATTCATACAATAAAGGTTGCAGTAAGCATCAAAGTTCACGAAATATGACGTAAAATGAAAGATTTTAGGTAAAGATAAATTAGGGCATTCTAACATTGATATAGACGTTTCAAACAAAGTGATGGTGTTTCAGAGAAGCACCTATCTCTGGTGGGCACACATTTGTCATTTTCATACATGTTTGTGTTTTATAAATTGCGACGAAAAACAACAAAATTACTACTTAAAGTGATCCCGTGAGTGAGAAGATTATTTGTCTGGCAGATTTCCATGACTTGTATACCAAACATTATAAATGTACTGAAAATGGTTGTTACTTGTGTCAGTACAAAATTAAAGACACGATAATTTCTTTGTTCGCCAATTATATTCGAAGCAAGTACAAACACTCCAGTACATTTTACAAAATGAAAAACATAGTTCGTAAGAATGTATATTGGTCAGTATGTGTGAGTGTTGATCCGTAGAATAACGAGTTTGTCAGCAGAAGTCATTGACGGACATTAAGACGGTTTGTTGGTTCTTAGGTCTGCTGCTGATAAGTAGAGAGGATCCTGATCAACAGGTGTGGGAGTTGGTCAGTTGGACTCTGTGTTGGTCAGCAGAAGTGAGTATTGGTCAGTAAGACAATGGTGAGTTGGTAAATGCGCCGGTCAGTGGAGGCGGGTATTACTAAGTAAGACGGAGTGACTATCAGTTGCGAAGGGAGACGGTCAATAATGCCTTAAATTTGTTTTCTGTCCAGTGAGAAAAGTGGTTATTGGTGCTAAGACACCATTATAGAAACAATCATTTCTTTCTACACAAATTCAATTCTGTCCAAGTACAGACACTGCATTATATTTTTACAAAGTGAAGCATCCTAATGTTTTTTGTTTTTGTTTTTTTTTCTCTTCCGATCAATCAGTCAAGTAGCAGGATAATCTACGTTATTTATTTTCTTTTCAAACAGGTCCGTGAATTAACTCTCCTAACACGTAAACCTTATCTTTCGCCGATGTCTGATCTTTCTCTATAGTGTACCTAACTGTCTCCTTCATTCCCTTCACCAAAAGCTCATTCGACAAATCGGTCACGTAGCAGAAAACACTGTATGCTGTAGCAACCTTAAATGACAGCGGAAACTTTATCTTAACGATGAAATCTAAATCGGGGAACGTACGTCTCTTAAATACACGAAACCTTTATTTACGGTAAAGTCTGACCTTGTCGGTGAGTGCAATAAACTCTCGCCTCTCATGCTTCATCAAGAGCGCATACAATAAACCAGTACGTTAGAAGAATATCGATGTTGAAACAACCTTATAGTACACGACAACAGTATCTGAACGCAGAAAATTTACCCTGCTTGAAAGTCTCGCTGAATTTATCCCAACAGTGCGTTACAGTAGCATAGCGTACCAAATCCAGGGCGACAAAAACAAACATAGTACACTATGTACTATGTTACCACTAACAAATTGCTAACCCAGCTTGACTCTGTACATAATTATCAATGTACATGTTTTGCGACACATTTAAAAATGAAAATGTCCTTTCTCTCCATAGCTGAATAATATACAATTCTTTGCTGGATTGTAAGGATCATTCACCATCACATACCTTACAACCTTTCACAAACATTTGTATTAAAATGTATCTTGTCCGCAAAAGAGCCTTACAAAAGTTAAAGCCTAGGATATTTTTCACATACCTTTGTCTTGTGCCCAGACTACCATCCAATGTTTAACCTTAATATTACCTTTCCCTTTGAGGCCAGAGTGTCACTTTAATGCCTAGATTGGCCCACGATATTAATCCTATTGACGTGTTTAACATATATTTCCCCTTTCCCACCATATCGTCCACAGTTTCAATCCGATAGACTAAATGTTCAGTTCTACATAAAGGTCCTTGCCAAATTACCGCCGTAATGTTATTTTCCGTTTTTATCATAACGTAATACTAGTGTTAATCCAAAGGACTAATGTTAAATTCCTTTTGTAAGCATAAGGTCCCATGATATTAACCGATAATTTTAAATTCCCCTTGTCCTTATGGGGTCGTATAATGTTAACCAATGGATTAATGTTAACCTATGGATTAATGTTAAGTTCACCTTGCCAGTATGATGTCCCATAAAGGTGACCAAAAGACTAATATTAAATACATCCTATACACATATGGTCTCCTTCAATATGGCGACCGTGATGTTAATTCTAATCTCTGAATAAGCTGACCCATTGTATACCCCTTTCCTACTACTAGAGCCTCTATAGCGTGTCATTTCATTTTCAGATATACCAATTTCATCGTCAGTATAATTTTCTGGCCTGCAACACTTCAGCACTTTTGGGTTACCAGTGCTTTGTTAAATACCAAAGATTTAAAAAGATACGATTACTACACATAAAGTTTTAGCAAATAACAATAAATGCTATTGAAGGAACCACGGTGAATTATTTTCTTCTAAAGTTGTAATGTGTCTATGTCTGTGTATTTTTCGAGACAGACAGAGAGACAGACGAGGAGGTAAAATAATCTGATAATATGACACTTGATTGTACTCACCGGGATGCATGTTAACGTAAATAAGCACTTGATGAAATACTGCAACAAATAGTACTCGGCTGTGAATGACCATTTTGTTCAATGAATCTGCCTTCATTATCACTCAGAAGAGAAAGATCAGTGTCCTTCATATCATAAACTTCACCTCATATGCCATAAATAACTTACTCATGCCATAAATAACTTCCTCATCAGAAACAGTGTTCTCTTTACGTACAGCGCAATATACATGTGTACAAACCCAGACGAGTTTTAAATGCAACCTATCATATATACTTGACTTTCGACAAATAAAAGGGAAATATTAAAATCTGGGAAACCAGTCATTGGAAAGGATCTGATCCGTGCTAACAAAGATTAGGCTTCTGTTCTGTACTGTGACAGATACGTATACTAAATCAAGCTATATATATATATATATATATATATATAGAGAGAGAGAGAGAGAGAGAGAGAGAGAGAGAGAGAGAGAGAGAGAGAGAGAGAGAGAGAGAGAGAGATGACTAATATGCAGTCACTGGATTAATCCTTCTAAAAAGAAAACGTTTTGTATTATATTGTAGCCACTGGCGACAATTCGATGCTTCCACTGTCTCCATAACATATTCCCTATATCTACTTAACAGCCAATTCATGTCGTGGATATAGTTTTGTTTTCTTTTTTATGTTTGTACTTTGTTTTGTTTTGATTTTTGTTTTGTGTTGGGCTGGGGGTTGGGGGTGTTTTTGGTTTTGGGGTATTTTTTGGTTTTCTTTTGTTTTGGGTGGTTTGTCCAATATATTGTATGCCACATTTTTCCATGTGATCAAATAAATAATATTTGATTTTGCACAATTAGTATCACAATGCATATTAAATGTTTCTTTCGCATTATTACTGTTTTGAAAGAAGCATTTGCATTAATAAAAGAACAGTGCGAACATCTAGGTCTATTACATTTAGTTGATGATCCCTTTTATATGATGCTTTTCCTATTTTAGCATTAATTAGGAAATCTTTAAGATGTTTAGTCCTTTTATAAGCTAGTGTGGGTTTGCTTTTGTGTAGCGATTTAACACTTGCTTTACATGATAATTTTATTAAATCCCAATATTTATTGATAATCTTACCTATATTGAACAAACTTGGATTATCTTCAATAACAAAAGGAATGATATCTTCATTTCTATTTTTGATTTTACACTGTTCAAGTTGTGTGCAAGAGAAGATACTTTTTGAAAAGCAGTATTAATGATGTCAATAGGGTAATTTCTATTTAAAAATGCTGACCTAACTCTGTCAAAGATGATTTAAAAACAGTGTCATCCGAAATAATTCTCCTATATCCTTTTGATCGACTATATGGTATCCAGTTTTTACATGATTTAGGATGACATTCAGCATGTTGATGAATATTCGTGTTTTTAGCATGAACCATGGTAGTGATTTTATTATTTTCATTTTTCACGACCTCTACGTCCAAAAATAATACTTGAGCTATACACACATTGAATGTAAATTTAATTGTTAGATGTAATTTGTTTAAACAGTCTATAAAATAATAAAGATCTTCTAATGAATAACTCCAAACCATAAAGATATAGTCTAAAAAGTGTTTGGTTAAGATTTTTAGATGATATCTTTATGGTTTGGAGTTATTCAGTCATTATTTTTTTTTTTATTTGAATTACAGTTACAATTAGTTAAGAAAATTTTTACATTATTCTAATTTACAGAATAACTTAAACAGTGACAGTATAAACTAGTATCATACAAATATATTTACTAATTCTTTAAAAATGAAAGGGCATTTTGAAATTAATTTGAAATATATAATGATTAATTATTTATAAAATACTTATTTATTTTATGATAATAATTATTATGCACACCATAATTTTTTATTATATAATTTGAGTTCTGATGAAATACTGAACATTCGTCAATAATATATCAAGGTATATTACATTATATTTTTTAAAGAAATGTGCAATATACATAAGCAATGTTATTATATGCTCATTTTTGTCTCCGTTAACTTTACATTGTCAGAATCGTGCAATATTTTACGATATTGAAATCACGTGCACGACATGTGTGCCCAGTAGTGTATTAGGAACTAGTTTGTAAACAAATCATGTACACCCATGTAGTAGGCGCTTTACGTTTTGGTTGATCAGTTTGTTTCTGACTGAACTAAAGCAGATGTTTCGTGAACTGCGACATACCAGCTGCTTTGCCACATTCCGCGTTAACTTTCTTGATACAATGTTTCGGATTTAGGATAGCGATAGACGCCAGAGAAGCAAAATGTTGCTCGGTACCTACAAATAACATGCAAGTGACAAGGCATAAACGTGTTTTCTTTAGCTGGTACTAAGAATGGCAAAACAATTACTTACAGTTTTACATCCTGAATTTCCTCAAAATGTACTTAGTCCTGCAAACCCGAATTACATGAGCCATGTCATGGGTTCTAAAGCTTGATTACACATTTCGAAATTGTACTGTAATTTCGACTACATTCCAAGTGCAATTACATCCTCTTTACTGCACTCAAAATGAAATAAACATTATATTCCATAGCGTCTTTTTGATAATTGCAATTGAAAGACTTCATATTTTTCCCACATTATGATTACAAATATTCAATGACAGAACAGAAACACTTGCAGACGTCAACACGCTGCTCCCTTGCTGCTAAAATCAGATGTATTTCATGTAGAATTGACACAGATAAATCCAGTCATTATCACGAAATTTTGTATAATCAACAAAAATACCAAAATCTATTCATTCCAGACTGAATGGAAAAGTTGTTGCAATACACATTCATTTACAATATGACTCTAAATTTCAATTTTAAGTAGCCCAAAACGCCATTTTCTTTAGAAAGCGATGTCTAGCACTCGACTAAGTTCAAATTTATCTGGGCGGAGTTATGTGCGCATTAATAAAGTTGTCGTTGTGTACTGTTGAATCTGCGCCTGTGTATTTAGTTTGGAATACAGCATAAATTCAGTTACTTTGTTTCTTCTAGAGTAATTTTGTTGATATAATCAAGCCTTAGGTAGAATAAGAAAATGAGCATAAAAAAAAGGTTACTGCATTTGTATGGGAAAATATGAAATCGTTTCGTCGGATGGATATACTGCACTCCCATGGTCGTGCAGTATATCCATCCGAAGAACTAGTTCATATTTTCACATACAAATGCAATAACATATAAA